>WPIO01000065.1:1450000-1615000 GCA_009760855.2 Cristatella mucedo | reverse complement strand
ACTGCTGCCTAGAGACAAAATGTCAGAGCCTGTGTGCCACCGCCTACGCAAATCGATCGTGCAGTCCTGTCAGGTGACCAAACTAGCGCAGCCTGCACGCTTTGCCTGTCAGTAGTTGTGGACTCTCTCCACTCGTGATGAAGTTGCTCGATCGCGATCCCGGAAATCTTCTTATTCAAACTATATTGGAACTAGCTTGCATTCATTAAATCAAGCTGGGTTTTTGCTAGCCAAAGTGGAGTGTTTTGTGCGGAAGTGGAAAGGAAAATACGGGAAGTGTGGGTCAGCTCCCTCATGGTAGTAGTGTAACCGTATCCTCTCTATTTGGGACTATATCCTTGGGTACTCGTGAAAAGCAGCAGCAGCCTGTTGCTGATAAAACAAGCACTATTGTGGGATCCACCAGTTGAATCTTAAGCGGGTGTGCACAGGTGTTTATTACCATTGCTTATGTCGCACAGCTATGCTCAGCCTACTGACGACAGCGGTCGAGCATGGATGGCACGCTCATTGTGCCGCCTATGCTTGCGCTGACAGTCTAGCCGCCGACCAGGCCACACAGCCAGCTCTGTGCCAAGAGAGCTGTCACGTCTCCTCTGTCTCTCGCCCAGCACGTGCCCGCGTAGCCTTGTATGCTCGGTGGTTGAGCTCTCGATGCGGGCTGCTGGCCGCGCTCGGTCTTGCCGTTCAGTGGCTTCACCCTCATGCCATCTGTGTGGGCTTTGCCACATCCACACATGCCCGTGCGGCACACGCTTGCCTCGATCCGTTGCACATGCATTGCTCTTGTTCGCCTGTTCCAATGGCACTCGCAAACTCACCTCCCAAGAGCGAGTGCACACTGGCTCCTAGGGTCATCTTCCAAACGCATACTCGAGCGAGCACAGTTGTCTTTATATGCCGGATCCGACGATGCAGTAACCCTAGCCCGAGTCCATGTGCTGTCCAATGCGAGCTTCGAGCAAGGCGAGTTGTCCTTTTTTTAAGCAAGGGTTTCCACTTGGCTGCTAGTGTGTAAGCATCGCATCGCGCGAATCGCTCCTTCTCTCCCCCTCTTTGCATGCAGCAGCTGAGCGACAGACGGTGCCTGCTCTTGGGCCGTCTCTGCCACGACTAAACCGCCTCAGCGGCGCCTCTCAAGCTTGGCCGGCCCGTTGATGTCGTCGTTGCTGCCGAATGCTCACGTCAGCAGCGCTCAGATCGCCAGTCGACCGATGACCTCTGCTCTGATCGTTGTGTCCGTGGCACTTTGGGCCACTGGCCGACGTTGTGCATGCCTGCTGGGTCCCCAAGTAGTGGCAACGCTAGGAACTCGGTGGCCTTTCGCTTGCTCCTGCAGCGGTAGGCCCTTTGGCAGAATCGTCGGTCGATCGCAGCCCCCGCTCGGCGCTCCACTGCAGGTGCTGGAACGGCAATCTCGCCGAGTTCGTGTTGATGCCTTCGTTTCACGTGCGACCCTCGGAGTACATGTGCCACGTCGAACTGGCCAGCGACCATCGAATGATGGAGCTGGACTATACTATCGTATATCGAGGCAGCATCGTGGGAAACTACAGCCTGAAATTGCAGCACAGCAAGGAAACGGTGACGGGCACACAATGGAGGTAAGCGAATCGATACTAGCCATCGCTCGGTCATGTGTGCATGCGTAGCACAGGTAGTGAATGGAATGAGGACTACTGTGCCTGCCTGATGGTTGCATACATTTTAACTGCTTTCTTTACAGCATATGTAAAGTGCCCAGAAAGATATTTACTGCTCTGAGGGTGTCATGTAAATCTAATACTATAATTATTAATAATATTAGTGATAATAATAATATAATTAATATTAAAAACACACCTATTTAGGACAGCATTTAGTGGGTCCCTGTGATTCGTCCTTCATGTGCTTATGCGTGCTGACACTGTGCATGCTGCCACTAACCACAGTTGCATGCTGACCGTGTGCATGTCACCCCTAACCATGTTATTCGTTTTGTTTGCTTCTCGAGCATGATTTTACTCACCATTCAATTGCATTTCCCTTTGCAGCAAATGTAAAGCGCCTAGAAAGAGATTGAGTTCTGTAAGGGTGCTTTATCAAGTGCATTATTATTATTATTAACAGTTCGTTGAATCTAGCCTCTCAGTACAGACTGGCAATTAGCAAGCACATATTGGTCCAGCGGTTAAGGTGCTTGCCCCGAACAAGGTCTAGCTGAGGTCGTGGGCTCGAGCCCCGAGGCATATATGAAGTGCCTTAATAGATATTAAGTTCTCTTATGGCGCTATACAAATGAGTTATATATTTTTTACATTATATAAATATATATATATATATATATATATATATATATACCAACAATGAAGCAAGATAGCAGCATGCCAGTTTATCGATAGTATGTGAGCGATCAATTAGGAGGATTATAGAGTGGTCAAGTTTGATTACATGGAGGGGAAGAAAGTGGAGAGTAAGGAAAGTGTGGTCGCAGCGTAAATGCCGGATGCTTGCACTGCTCTACGGCTGTGATGGCTCACTCGAAGAGATGAAAAGATGGCTTTTAGAAGCCCTCAGAAGCATGTCCAGTTAAGTCTGGTTAGTGCATTAGGCTGATGCTGCTGCCAAATGAAAGCCAAGCAGTCGGCTAGATTTTCGCAGACCAGATTTGCTGAAGGTGTGCCGAGGCTGGTCAAGCTTGAGGGGCATGGCCCCATCCACCACATACTTGCAAGTTTGGTGACAAGGAGGTCAGACGTTAGCACATAGCTCTATATCCACCACTGCCCCACCCCCTCCCCAATGCACTGATGCAACTGCCCCAAGCTTGCCTGCCAGTCCAGCCTCAATGCTTCCCCTCCCCCACCTACCTACTCAAACGAGGCCGGCCAATCTGTTGGCCAGGTGCAGCCTTTCCCGAGGAATCTGTGGCAAACTGGCAGTGTTTCTTGGCTTGCTGACAGGGGGGGGGGGGCTCGTGATGACCTGCTGCTTTCGACTTGACTCGAAGCTCGGCTGCAGAAGGCATGCTTCGATGATGCCTATGCTGCACGTTGGTGTTCCTGTGCCTCATGCTGCACCCCCCCCCCATCTCGAACGGCCCTCATGGTCTGCATGTTGCACCAAACAGATGGCTTTTCATTGGGACTCCAATCGCATCCATCGTTTTAGTGACGGCTTGCTGTCGGTCCACTATAGCACAGGATTCAGCAGCCTGCCAGATGTCGTGCAAGGAGACTCTGACAGCCGATCATTTTCTGCCGGCTCGTATCGTCCGGAAGGACAGCGGCAGGCAAAGCTGCCAGTGGGTGGCAGGATCGAGGTTGTCTCAGTGAAGCCGTTCGATCTCAGCATCAGCCGGTGGAGTAAGCAGCAGCAGCTCCAGATTCAGCAGCTTGCTCGCCTGCTCGTCCCGCCAGTCGCCCGGAGACGCTCCGAGCCAACGTGTGCCAGTGTAACCGGCGGCGATGTGCAGCTGCGATGCTCCGGCCGTTCGCTGCATGATCCTTTAATCCCATTCCATTTCTGGCGAAAGCGCGGTCACACCTCTTCCTTTTGGCCTGGTTATGCGCAGCGACACGTGATAGGAAAATATCGTGTTTGCTGCACATCTTAAACTGCATCAAGAGTCGTAAGCGTTTGTGGTCGAGTCACCCGTGAGCTCGCCTCGAGTTCGAACCAGCCTCAGACTCTGTCTGCACCGTGCGAATTGTTCGGTGTAAGAACTAGCTTCGTTGTGGGCGATGGGTGCATCTGCCCTCAACTGGCAATGGGTGAGATCTCAGAATTAGAGATTGTACAGTTTTCCTTGTGAAGAAAAAATGCTAAAAATGGTGAGATGCACCCATCTACTCGAAAGGAACTATTCTCGGCAGCTGCACTGGTAGAAGATGGAGGCAGTGCAAGCACGGCAAGAAATAGGGAGCCGGTACGACTGGTAGTAATGGCGGTGGCATTTTACGTGGACGAGCTATCAGAAACTTAGCCGCCATTCATCCTTGCCAGCAGCTATTAGTACCAATATATTTCTGTTAGTTGAACTTTTACAGTTCCTTGTACTGATTTTGTACGTGGTGCAAGACAGCATTCGTGATGCTGTTTTCCAGTTGCTGATTGGTCGGACTATATATGCCTCCAAACTCTCGTCAAGTAGACCGTCCTGCTTCTTTCTACAACCAGGCCAAAACACTCCGATTCTTGCCGTCGGCCACCATGCCTGCCCCTCGTTGCCTCAACTGATGCTGTGGCTGCTTATTCGAAAGTGACTCTTCTCCGTAGGTTCTCCTGTCGAGATGCCGCTTCACTGATCGGCTCATAGCTGCCATCTGTTCAAAGTAGCTAATTTTTTGCCTACTCCACCTTTGGGCTATCTTTTTGTGGCACAGGTGTTTTCTTAGTACTTGATAATGTGGAACTGGTTGCAGTGACAGACGTTTTAACTCCATTCCTGCTAAATAAGTACTCAAGCAATAGGTCTACTATCTACTGTGGAGTTATGTACGTGGAAGTAGGTATGTAAGTGGAAGACTCTTTCTTCTGCTCAGAATCTTGATGGCCCCCTAAATATAATGCTAATAATAAATTATTTGTATAGCACTCGTGGTGCAAGGAACTATTGGGTGTTATAGCTTCTTGTTTAAATGACGTCAAGTCGGGGGATATGTCATGGCCCCTGTCGGGGGTGATTTCCAGACTTCGAGAGCATTGGAACAGAAGGCTCGGTCTCCAATGGCTGTGATGTTAAAGTTTAGGTTTGCTGATTCGAAAATGAGCTGGTGGAACAAAGGGATGCATGATATGTAGTATTTCAGATAGGTATGGCTGGAATATCAAGAGAAGTAATATAATGAATGAATAATAATAATAGTAATAATAATAATAATAATATATTTGATATAGCGCCCTCGGAGAACTCAAACTCTTTCTAGGCATTTTACGTTTGGGTGTTGTAACCTTGAAGTCGTTACTTTGCTTAATGGGGAACCAGGGCAGGTCGATGAGTGGAGTAATGTGGCAGCTGCGATGCTCACGACAGACAAGCCCGGCTGCAGAGTTGTGCACCAACTATAAGCAATTTATTGCACAGGCAATGAGAGTTGCAAAGGGGAGTTACAGAAATCTAGACTGGATGCCACACATGCATGGACCAGCTTGGCTGTGGTATCCTTATCTAAACAAGTCCGAATTTATGAAGCGTTAAGATGCTAAGAGTAGGTAGACTTGACTGTGCAACTGATGTTGCCATCCATTGAATGGCCATTTTGGAGCAAGATATGAGGTAGAGTCTGTGCAGAGGCTAGAGCAGATAGATGTGCTTTCCGAGCCCGTTTTGAGGGTTGGGCTTTCCAGTTTGTGACTGTAGGTTTGCCCATAACTATCAAGCTGGTTTTGCCGTTCAGGTTGAGAAAGTTTGCTGGCATCCAGGTACAAACGTCAGCAATAAATCCTGCAGTGGAGTTCAGAGAGTTTGCCGTCCACTTTGAAGCACTGTCTGCTTAATTTGATTTGTTTATATACTTCTTTCCGTTCAATCTTCATTAATCTTTTGAATGTGTCAGAGCATGCCACTTTATAAAATTTTTCATATAGAATTTCAGGAATTACCCTAATAGTTCTTTTATTCATACGGGATTGTTAGCATGCATTTTAAAGTACTCATACAATGCTTTACAGTGATTGAATTCGACATTTATTAAAGATCAGTGGTATGAGTCACATAGGACATATGTGAGGCCATAGCTTCCAGAATGCTCGGAGCTTACTGCTTGCTGGCAGTTGGTGCCCTGCTTTGCACAGCACTGCCATTGTTGCCGTTGTTACTTTTTAATGTTGTATGGAACATGCACAAAACATTATGTGTATACCTGCACCAAGCAAGTACTAGAAAAGCCATCGTTATCAATTCTATTTTAGTCACATGCCGTTATTCTCCATATGCTGGACTTTAAGTCTGATCTCGTATCGTAAGTGCATTATAGTGCTACCGATACTCGTGCACTGGCAAGGCTTATGCTGCTAAGGATGAGCTGCTGTTGGGAAACCGTGTTGCAGCCGGTGCTTTTTGAAACAATGCCTCTCTGCATCCTAATATCTTGCCTCTTCCTACGGACCACTAGTGCACCACTTGCTTCGTAGGCTCTGTTGTTTTTTCCAGAAATTCTCGTGTACTAGGTTTTGTGTTCATGCTTACAAGACCATGAGAGCAGCCGGACCTTGCATCAGAATCATTAATGCCCCAAATATTTGTGTTACCATTGTCCTAGCTCTCTGTCTATGGCTCTCTGTGTCTGTCTGTCTGTCTGTCTGTCTGTCTGTCTGTCTGTCTGTCTGTCTGTCTGTCTGTCTGTCTGTCTCTCTCTCTCTCTCTCTCTCTCTCTCTCTCTCTTTGGTATGCTGGCGAGCACCCTCCTCCAGACGATCGGGTCTTTCTATTTGTCTGGTACCTAACGATACCCCACCCTTTTGTTTTAGCTGCCAGTGCAAGTGCAAACCAGGCACATTTAGGTGGTGTCCCAGTGTCTGAGTGTGGCGTGTACGCAAATCTATTTCCCCAACAAATCTACTTTGCTGCTAACAGCGGCGTCCTTGGTCGGCTCGTCACTTTTTATATATTGCATGGTTACTATTTGCAGAGCAGCAAAAGTGCAGCACCAGCATAACAGAGAAGCTCTTGGTGCTGACCACGAGCAGGAGCGCCTACAAGGAGGACCGGCAGCTCTCCGTCGAGCACGTGACCAGTCGGCCGTACGAGTACCAGGTGGCCAATCGGTCGGCTCAGCCGTACGCTTACTTCGAGCTGCAGCAGAACGCCTCGGTCGTGCGACGGTTGTTCTCGCCGGCCGAGATACACCCATCCAGCGTCGAGGCGGCCGTGTTCCGTCAGAGCGGAGCTTGGAAAGTGTCCGTCAAAGGGCAAGTGCGCACATGTCCAGGTATGCGCCCTCCCCCTTCGCCCCGGTCATGACCCACTCGCTGCCTCAGTCGTGCTTCCTGTGCTGTGCTGTGCTGCACTGCGACGTGGCGAAACCGTGCTTTCCACCCAGGGGGGGGCATACTGCAGCCGCTGCTGACACTGCTGAGCCAAGATCTTCGGCATGTTAACCGCACGCTCAGAACTTGGAGCCGACACTGAGTTATGCACCGGTGAATGCTTGCCAGCCGGCACTGGGTCCCCTGCTGCGCCCTCTGCTGGGATTGTAGCTTGACCGGCTAAGGCTCCAGAGGAGTTGCAGTTATCACGAGGGCTTCTTTTGTGCATCCAAAGTATTTGCAATGAGAAGTGCCTGCAATGCTAGCGTTCCTGCAGCCATCCAGCCTTGCACAGAAGAAGCAGAACCTAGCAATGGTCACTTGCTCAGCGAGAAGGGTAGAGAGTGAAAGAGAGAGAGAGAGAGAGAGAGAGAGAGAGAGAGAGAGAGAGAGAGAGAGAGAGAGAGAGAGAGAGAGAGAGAGGGGGGGAGAGAGAGACAGTGAGAGAGAGAGAGAGAGAGAGAAGTCCTGTGGAAAATTTACTGATCCATAGTCCCACAGATCCGTACTACTCGGACAGACCGCTGCCACAAAGCGTGGATGGTGGTGGCAAATTTATAGCTGCCTGCTGCTCCCACTTCTTTGGCGACCTGTCTTCCATCACTGCAGTCGGTGGCAGCATATCGTGTTCGATCGCTGTGTTGCTGCACTACTTAATAAAAGGAATACAATTCATTTATGTAGCGCCCCAAGAGAACTTAATCTCTATTCAGGCACTTCACATATGCCTCGGGGCTCGAACCCACGACCTCAGCCAGACCTTGGTCGGGGCGAGCACCTTAGCTGCTGGGCCAAACCAGCTCGGCACGTGGGTTCGACACATAAAAACGTGCTTTACGTGGTACTTCACGTGGGTTTGACAAGCACAAACGCAAGCAGCCACCCGTTGCCAAGATATCTCTCCCCGAGCAGCCACGTGCATACTTAAGATGAAACATTACTAATGGGCCCTGGGTAGCGTTCATCGTGCTTCCACACTACGGTGAAGCAGAATGCGAACTGCGAAATACCGTCCAGCCATGCGGCGGTGAATGAAATGCAGACGGCCTAGGGAGCTGCTATCATGTGCTGCTCAAGCAAGCATCTCACGAACTTCTTGCACGCCACGACGAATGCCAGCTGCGCGCAACCTTGTGCTGCCCCTCTGCACATACAGTCGCAGCCACCGACTTATGGGGGTTCGACTTACGAAAGTTCGGTGATAAGAACTCGGCCACGGTCACACAAAACGTCCGAAAATCAATATGTATCCATTTATATATCCATTAAAATATCCATTAATATATCCATTAAAATATATAAGTTTTCTACTAGCTGCTTAGCAACAATTTTTTCAAGAATCTTTGATAACAACGGAAGAAGGGAAACTGGACGATAGTTTGCTAGGACCTCCGTGTCTAATCCAGGCTTTTTAAGAATAGGTCTAACGATTGCCGATTTGAAGGACTTGGGGACGACCCCTTTTCCCAAAGAAGCATTAAAAATCTTGAAGTTTGAAAGTTTTCCATTAAAATATCCAAGAAAACCTTCAAAATCTGCTTGTAGTCAGTAGATTTGACAACGCCGCAAACAGTAGGTAGGAAACTGTGTCTGACAGCATCAGAACGTATCATAGTAGTACGTATCGTCTACCATTCTCGACTTGTGAAAATTTGACTCACGGCAGGTTTTTTGGTTCCTGTCTATTTTGTAAGTCAGGGGCTGACTGTATTATTTGTCCGTTGTGAATGCTTGTGCTTCCTGGTTAGAAGGATGGAGGGGGTAACATTATTGCCTTTTTCGGCAAGGGTCGTGTTCTCGAGCAATGCTCGGCAAGTGTAAAGTGCCTTGATACAGATTTAGTTCTGTAAGAGCGCTATACAAATGAGGTAGCTTGCTGGCTAGTATGCTGCCTGGCCAGAGTACAATTCTCGTTGGATGCTGGATGCCGGGAGTTGCGTCTGTCGCGAGTCCTACTGGCTGCATCCGTTAGTCTGTTGAGACCTGCTGGCGGACTTTCACAGTTTCAGCTGCCTCTTTTTCTTTGGTCTTCGCTTTCTTTTTTACTGAGCTCGCAGCCAGCAGCAACACCCAGGCCTGCCAAAACATTGAGCCGGCAGCGAGCGTGCACATGCGCCACGTGTTTTGACTCGTTGCGCTCGCGTGCACGTTTACTTGCTTGCACTCGTGCGTGCCCGGTGTGCGTGTGTTGCTTGCCCGCGCGTGCGCTAGCCCAGCCAGCGAGCACGCGCAGCAGCAGCAGGCATGCCTCGACGATTCGAAAGCAATGTCGTCTGTCCAGAGACGCCGATTGTGTTGCGGTTCGGCACAGCTCTTTCTCCTCTCTTCGGCCAGGCCGGTTCTCTGTGCGCCTCTGGGAGGACGAGGTGCGGAGCGACGGCGGCGGCCCGCTGTCCGAGCACGAGGTCGGCGTCAGGTGTCCCAGCTCGTTCTCTCTGAGCTTCTCCGTGCCAGGCGAGGCGGTGAGCGTGATCGACCGCATCTTCGTCGTCGAGCTGGGCACCGACGAACGTCGCATCTTCGTGCCGGCCGCCGCCGAGCCCTTGCCCTCGGTGGCGGCGGCCGGCAAGAAGCCTGCTGGCGGGAGCGGTAGCCGAGCTGCGACGGCAGCCCCAGGATCGGCATCAGGTAGTCCGGCCCTCCTCCCAGCGCCGAGCTGCCCCTCTCGGAGGGCCTGCGGCTGCCCACCCAGCCGCCGCTTCTGGCCTGTGCACTCCAGTTCGAGTGGCCGGCCGGCCGCTCGAGCTGGCCAGCGGAAGCGATGGCACTGAACGGTTGCTTCCGCTGCTCGTTGCAGAAGCCAAAGGCGGCGAGCCGCGCAGGCTGACCACGCTGTCTGTTCTCGGACCGTTCATGCTCGCTACCGGTATTGGCACGTTTGTCCTTGCCATCAGCTGGATCGTCAGCGTCATCATACCGACAAGTGAGTCGAGCGCTCGGCCAGAGTCCGCCGTGCTTTGTGCTGGCATCGCCGTGGTGCTGGCAAGATGTCGCCCGGTTTGGCCGGCATCGTGGCGTCCAGAGTGGTGCCTCGCCCTTCTTTCCGTTGGGATTGGTGAGTAGTCCTGGCATGGCATACTAGGACTTCGCTGATAGACCCGACCTGCGAAACATTGACTTCCTCACGTCAGTCTCACAGCATCGCAGGCTGTTACAAACGAGGTGCGAGGCTTCCACGTCAGGGCAGAACTAGGCCGAAAGCGCAGCACTAGTAACGTTCCTAGTCTCAGCTGCCGCGCGACGAATACTAGTGGTGCCAGAATCTGGCAAGTTGTAATGGCACCCAAATGAAAAGTCACTTTGAAGCAGGACAGCTAGATTACGTGCAGATTCAACGGTAGGTATCCTAGTGGAGGCAATTTTGAACATTGGCCTTTCTTATTTTTGAAATCACACTTGGTAATAATAATAATGTACTTGATAAAGCGCCCTCAGAGAACTTAATCTCTTTCTAGGCGCTTTACATTTGCTGCAAAGGGAAATGCAATTGAATGGTAAGTTAAATCATGCTTGAAAAACAAACAGAATGAATAACATGGTTAGGGGTGACATGCTCACGGTCAGCATGCAAATGTGGTTAGTGGCAGCATGCACAGTGTCAGCACGCATAAGCACATCAAAGACGAATCACAGGGACCCACTAAATGCTGTCCTAAATAGGTGTGTTTTTAGGTTCCTTTTAAATGTGGTCAGGTCAGGGGATGTTCTGATGCAGGTCGGGAGGGAGTTCCAGGCTTTGGGTGCATACGAACTAAATGCACGGTCTCCAAAGGATTTGAGGTTTGTATGAGGTACTTCTAGATTGTTGGATTCCGAAAAGTGGGTGGTACGATGCTTGGCCTGATGGGGGAGTATGTCTGAGAGATAGGCTGGAGCCATAGAATGAAGGGACCTAAAAGTGAGCGACACAACCTTGAAGTCAATCCGTTGCTTGACTGGTAGCCAGTGCAGGTCGGCGAGAAGTGGAGTAATGTGGCAACTGCGACGCTCACGACAGACAAGCCTAGCAGCAGAGTTTTGCACCGGCTGCAATAGCCTGATCTCACATGCTGGTAGGCCAGTAAGCAGTGAGTTGCAGAAGTCGAGACGAGATGTCACGAATGCATGGGCCAACTAAGACGTGGTATCTTTATCTAAACAAGCCCGAATTTTAGCAATGATATGAAGCTGAAAGTAGGCAGACTCGGCTGTGGAACCGATGTGGTTGTTTAACGAGAGGTCGCTTTAGGATATGACACCTAGATTTCGAGCTGATTTGACAGGAGATATGCTGGCCGAGCCAATTTTGAGAGACAGCCTTTCCAATTTCTGAATCACACTGGGTTTGCCCATAACTGGTAAGTTAGCTTTGTCATCGTTTAGTTTTAGAAAATGTGCTGCCATCCATGTGTGGATGTCATCAATGCATGCAGCAAGTGAGTTTAGAGATTTTGAGGTGCTCGAAGGCTGGGAGGGATCAAAGCAAAGGTACAACTGAGTGTCATCTGCAAAGAAATGAAAGCCTAGATTGTGCTTGGCAATCACATCAGCAAGAGGGAGAGTATAAACCGTGAAAAGAACCTGACCTAGCATGGAGCCCAGAGGAACTCCATATTTCAGAGGTACCTCGGATGATCTTTGTCCATTCACGTCAATACTCTGGAGTCTCCCACTGAGGTAGGACCTGAACAGGTGCAGAGCAGTGCCAGTGATGCCCAGGCGAGATGAGACGCGCTTTAGAAGAACTTTGTGATCGAAAGTACCAAAAGCTGCCGAAAGATCGAGCAAAACAAGCAGAGACACTCTACCCATTTCTGCATTCCTAAGTAGGTCGTTGTATACCCGAAGCAATGCTGACTCTGTGGAGTGATTAGCTCTAAAGCCAGACCGGAACTTACTAGCAAGGTGTGAGGTTTCGATATATGAGTCCAGCTGGTCTGCCACGACCCGTTCGAGTGTCTTTGATAGGAATGGTAGAAGGGAGACTGGGCAGTAGTTGCTCAAGTTCTCTTGATCTAGTGTCGCTTTCTTGAGAAGAGGTCTGACTACAGCTTTTTTGAAAGGTGCTGGGACATGACCTGAGGCTAATGACATATTAATGATGTTAGTTATGCATGGCAGCAGCAGATCAATGCAACGTAGGAGCAGGACAGTGGGAATAGGGTCCAGAGGACTTGTTGTCTTCTTTGATTGTTATACGAACTTTAGGACTAGATCACTAGTGACCTGCTTAAATGCAGACATTGAGGTGCAGCCAGGTACCGAGGAACAGCATTCTAGTGGGGAGGTTGTAATCGCAGGGATGGACTCCCTGATCTTGTCTATCTTCTGCACAAAGAATCGAGAGAAGCGATTGGCTAGATCATCACAAGGATCATCAGGTCAGGAGCTAATCTGGGAACGGTTGAGGAGATGGTTTATTGTCGACATCAGCATTTTTGGATTGTGCATCTGTGATTCAACAATGTTTCTATAGAAGCTAGACTTGGCCTTTGCTAGGATCGATTACTACGACTTACAGTAGTCTTCATATGCCTGTCGATGGACAGTTAGTCCGAATCTTTTGTATGCTTTTCGTTTAGTAGACCTGGCTAGTTTAATGTCTGCGGTAAGCCATAGGCCGTCTGGGCGGGGCGCACAGTGCGCTTTGTCAGAGGTGCAAACTCGTCGAGCGTGTCTTCTAGTGTCGCGTTGTAGCTATCTACCAATGATGACAGATCGGGGGAGGACTGAGCAGCAGAGGCGAAGCAGATATTCTCGCACGGACAGCATCGATGACAAGGGTCTTGAGGTTTCGCGATTCACAGGTTCTTTTAGAGGAGGATGTGGGCACACACTGTAGATTGAATGAGATCTGCATGTGGTCAGATAAGCAGGATTTAGTAATAATTGGTGATGACAAAGTGCAGGTGTATGAGAAAATCTGGTCGCGTGTGTGACCCTTGATGTGGGTAGGGCCATGCACATGAGCCACAAGAGACAATGAGTCAGTCAATGCACGAAATTCGGTGCTGAAAGCGTCAGATAAGTTATCAAAGTGAACGTTGAAATCACCCATAACGAGGAAGGATCGATTTCTTGAACACAGAATCGAAATGAGATCGGAGAAATCTGAGATAAATGAGGATTTGGTACCTGGAGGGCGATAGACTACTGCCACTATCGGTAGCTTGTTTTCGGGTGAGACCAAGACAATTGATTCAAAAGACTGCTTCGAGGGTACCGCAAATGGCTTGAAGTTGAATTTCGAGCGCACGATAATAGCAACTCCACCTCCCGTTTTGATTGATCTAGGGGTGTGAAAGAACGAGAAACCGGATGGAGTAGCGTCTTTAATTGTCGGGCAGTTGGTTTGACTAATTTAACATAAAAGTCCATAACCGTGACGTAGGCAAGTCTATTTGACAGCAGCAGAGGGAGGGTTGCATGCGTTTAACAGCAGCCATGATGCTTACCAATTGCTCCGTGGCCAAGAGCTCAAATCAGCTCCAATGCCAATGCCGAGTCTGGAAACACAACTAACTGCCTATTGCATTGCAGAGGCTGTTATTCGGCCTGCGCCATAGGTTATCGCATAATCGGTTCCCAGCCGTTACAATTCAGGAACTGCGAATAATTATTATCAGTCATAATGAGCTGATTTAGCACGAGCTAGCGGCCGTTTCAATTCGCCGTGGTGGCATGATGCTGCAGATCGAAAACGTGGCCTTTGTAACCCAGTTTCCTGGGCGGTCGTCACGGATCAGCCTTCACCTGTTGGTAGAGCGAATTTCAAATCGTCGCTTCACCACGCTCTCTCGTTGCAGAGAAAGGTGTGCCCTCTAGCCCGAAGGCTTGGAGAGCCGTCTGCCTGGTGTTCTACGCCGTCTACAGGACGCTGTTCGCCACGCTCGGCTCATTCACTGTCTTCTTCCTGCTGTGGTACACGCTTTGCAGGTGAGAGCTCGATCGCATCGTTCGAGTGAGTTCCGCGAAACCCTCTTCCTCATCGAGGCCGCGACTCCACCAACACAGCTGCCATACGCTTGGCGCTGCCCTCCCTTTTCGCGACGTGCCAGAATGTTCTCACTTCCAGTTTGCTCTGGCACAGCATTAACAGCCGGTTAAAGTACTGCGGCCGAAAGCAGGATTTGAACGAGCTGGCAACGCTGCCACCGCTTGGCCTCCTGGTGATGCGAGTTTTGTCGTTTTGTGCTTGCTATGCTCTTCGGCACGCAGCTGTAGCCGTTATGTCAGCAGCGCACGACCAGCTGCAGTGCTCCTGGTTAATCATCAAAGCTCCTACTGGTGCCTATGCAACCCGATCGCACTAGCAGTAATCATCCAAGCGATGGCTGTCGTCAGGTACCGACAGTGAGTGGGGCTTTAACCCCTTTATTTCTCTGCTCACACGGGCAGTGGCCTGGGATGTAAGCTTGGGAAAAAATCAGCCTGAATAACCTTGGCATGTCTGCTTAATGGCACGGGTCGGAAGGGGGCAGATTGCCCGGTAGGTTACGGCAGTTCATTAGTAGGGAATGGGACTAGGTCCATAGGTTAGCAGCAGGTGGTGGCAGCAGTCAGCAGCGCCGGCCGAAGGCGTTTCGTCTGTAGTGGTATCCATTTCTCCGGATTGACCGCCGTTTCACGTGACAGTGCCATCGTACGCCTTTCAGGCAAGACATGGCGCTGGTGCAGTCGTACGACAACGCCCTGGAGACGGTGATCGCTCGACAGAGGAATGACTTGCAGCTGCTCGTCGACTACTCGCTGAGGACCGTGGAGCAGCAGAACGCCGCCGTGGCCGAGATGCGCAGCACCTGCTACAGTCGTGTCACGAGACTTCACGAACTGTCGCAGCTGGTGAGAAGCGTGAGACCGAATCTCCGAATTTGCCTGCTGCTGCTTGCGCCCTCCTAAAGATCATGGGGCCGGGGCGCCTCGTGCTTGAAGGGCAGCGCATGTGTCTTCTTTGGCTGCGTTCGTGATTGAGATGGCTACATTGGTTGAAAACTGTCATTGGTTGAAAACTGCCGCTGTTGACGACTGCTTGCCGTCCGAACAGAAATAGGCCGCAGCAGCAGGGCTCGCAATGGTGCTTGTCTCAGCCGACATGCGGTGACGAATGCCCCTACGGAGTGAGCGTGTTGGACTCGGCACCTTGTATCGCTGTTCTGCTGGCTGCTACCTGTCCATGGCCGTCTTGGCCCTTTGGCCCTCATGGAACCGTATCGAGAGATCTGCATTGCTGCAGCATCAGTAGCTGAGCTTTGCTCTTGTTTCATAAGCATGTACTCTTTTCTGTGAGGTCATGATGGAACGTGACTGCTGCTGTGCACTGACACGTGACGTGGCTGTGTGCATACACTCTTTGCATTCTCACATTCTTGCTCAATGTATGTGTACAAACACACACACTTCCACATACACACACACACACACTCACACACACACACACACACACACACACACACACACACACACACAAACTCACTTTCGTATACACAAACACACTTTCACATACACAAATACACGTACACACACGCATGCACGCGCACAGACACATACGTATATACACATACACTAGCTGGAGGGCCCATGAAAAATCATGGGAAATTTTAGTGTTGCATTAAAATGCAGGCCTGAATGTCCAGTGACCTAGCGGTAAGCCCGACCTGCTGTCGAACAAGGACTCCATACTGGGATCTGGGTCGTAAAGTGCTCGAATCTTACTTACCTTCAGTGTCTTTCTTTCAGTCTCTTTTCTGTTTTTGACCTTTTCATAAGTGAGGCATTTGCTGAGCTTTGACAGCAAGAAGCTCCCACGGCTTCAGTCTCTGCCGCAGTTGTAGATTTTGTCATATTCATGACATTTCTGTTGATTTTCTGCAGTGAGGCAGCAGTGAGCAGCTTCGTCGGTTTCTCGTTTTTCTCGTTTTCTGCGATTGGTACACTTACATTCTGCTGGCTTTGTTTCTATTGTTCGTAATTCGTTGCTGCGAAATCTTGCCGGTCTGCAATGGCAGTGGAAACAGCAGGTTTTTATAGACACCGGTAGGTAACTCGGTTTCAGCACGGTAAGTATGACGAAAAGAATTGACGTCCACATTCGTCTGCTTCTTCCTCAGTCTCCCTGGAGGTCTTTGAGTAATCATGGATGGTCCAGCGTTTGAATGTTCAACTTAAAACTATCAGAGTGCATATTGCAGCTACTTATGCAAATTTGTTAATTCTCTCTCCCTTTCCCTCTTTTTTGGACACCCATCATTTGTGTACCGTCGTAGTAGTAAACAGATGTGATATAAACATGACGTCAGCGACTGTGCTGGACTAGTGGACTAACAAACCTAGCTTATAATAAGCATAGACGTGTTCTGTCCCATCTTTGGTTGTTCAATTATCTGCCGACCGTTGGCACTTGTATTTCTGCCTTCAGACATTGAGCAGGAGGCATTGCTGCGCTATAGGCTCACTGGGTTCACTCTCGACTGATGTATTATTTCACGCTATCTATCTTCACGCACGAGCTTGTAGATGCTCCAGAATGCTTCAGTGGACCTGCACAGGCGCCTAGCCAGCATACCGCAGGAGAATGACCTCGTCAGCAGGCTGCAGGAGCGCATGCGCGACCTCGGCAGTCGCCTGCAGGAGTTCCGCAGCGAGTACAACACCTTTGCGAAGCGAGCTGCAGCCAAGGTCGTGCTCGACATGAAGAAGACGCTCGACGATCTGGAGAGCAGCCAGTGGCTGGCCGGTGCTAGGATACTGCATAAGGAAGTGGAGCAGCGGCGCGCCAGGCGCAGGGACCCGACTCGCTCGCTCCGCGACTGGCTCGGTCTCAAGGGCAATCTCGACAACGTCCGCCTGGGTAGCGTGGCAGCTGCGCGCTGGCTCTGCTGTGCCGGATCGTTTGCCCAGTCAACTTGGATTTGCTAATGCCAAATGCTGGCTGCATGCTGCCTCATCTGCTGACCGACCCTAGATCCTATCTGCTGGCTGTATCAGGCAGTACTGGAAGCTCTGGGGCGACAGTTTAGCAATAATGACGATCGATTCCTCTAAACCGAAATAATGCAGTCGTAGAAGTGGCCCAATGAGAGACGTCGAGCTGCTGTTCAAGTCTCCCATTCAGTCAGTGCCCACCACTGTTCTCCGGACAGCTAATTCTGATGTCACATCAGCCCTACAACAGTTTGTGGCACTGTAAGACTCATCTCATATGCACTGTTGTGGTAGGGCAGCTTGTCACGCATTCATCCATTCCAATCGGCAGGCTGAATGCTCGGCCACACCGTGTTTGCTGGCAAATTAAACCGACGTTTAAGTATCAGCTGCTACATTAAACCACTTATGTCTGAGCTTCACTGGCTCAAGTATCGAATTGACTCCAAGATCCCCAGTCCGGCCTAGTCAGGTCATTTCACTTGCTTGCACCAGCCTACCTCCTTGCTCCTCCAAAGGTTTGTTTGCAACTTGCCCACGCATGTGCATCTGGCCGGCTCTTGCACTAAATTGCAATCGTTTGGTGAACTAGCCTTCTTCAGTGTATGTGCCCCGAAAGTCGGTAACTCGGTTCCACGTACAGTCACTACCGGAAAGTCTTTTTAAGTGTCAAATACAGGCGAATCTGCTCCGGGTATGGTCACCACCTGAGATGACCTTGCATCTTTTTAAGCGTCAATTAAAGGCTCATCTGTTCCGATCAGCCTTTTCTTTGCCCCATCGAACTTTTCTTTTTTGTTCCTGCATGCTTTTTTGCATGCACCTGTGCATGATTCAGGGCATGCTACTAGCCATAGGTCTAACTAACCGGTGGCCACGAGTGTCTTCATGTGTACTTTTAGCATGCTGGCTGAATGATACTTTTTTGCTTTTGCATGCTTATTATCATGAATGAGACCAACCCTTGGCTATTGATTCTCTCGCAGCAAGTTGTAAGGTCGTGGGTAGAGATTAAGCTCTCTTAGGATGCAATACAAACGAAATATTAGTACTTTATTATAATCTAAAGAAGCTGTTTCTCGCATGGAATGCAGCCCGGAGTGTATTGCCTGTATGAGCATTGGCATGTGGTGTGTCTTGCCAGAGGGTTATGCTACTGATTTTAAATAATGGCAAGCAGTGTATTCAATCGGCAAAACCTAGCACTGAATGTTATTCATGCTTGCTAAACTGTATTTTCCTTTTTGTAGATTTTACCCTTCCGGTTTTCCCTTCATTTGATCCAGCATCACTGTACTTACCAGAGCTTGCAGAGACTCCGGAGTTTAAACCAGTTGATTTGGAGACTGTATTCCTGTCGACTAATCAATTCTTTTTGGACGAATCGGGTATGTCATCAACCTTGCTTTTCGTGCGTTGAATGTGCTTCTTGGGCTGCCCACGTTCTCGACTTCCTACCATCTGCCCATAGCATACTGCTCATACACACTAGCCTGTAGTTGCAGTCGTGTTAGCGCACAACTCATGCCATGTTGTAAGGAGTTTTGTGGCTAGCTAAAATAGATGCATCAATGTGCAAGCTTCCTGTCGTCCATAGGTAAATTTGGCTGCATCGATGGCAACATCTTTACATTCCTTAGAGGCAGCTCATCCTTAACCAGTACTGTTAGGAAACACTGTCTTTGCCCTCTCTACCTCCCTCCCTCCCTCCCTCCCTCCCTCCCTCTCTCTCTCTCTCTCTCTCTCTCTCTCTCTATATATATATATATATATATATGTGTGTGTGTGTGTGTGTGTATTTATTTATTTGTTTGTTTGTTATTTATTTATTTGTTATTTATTTATTTATTTTTCTTCCTCTTTCTCTTGCTCCCTCTGCTTGTCTGTATCTTTTCATGTGACTGTCAGTAGCACAGCATTCTTTCAGCTGTCTCATTCTTCTATGACTATTGCTGCCTGGATTTGCTGCAGCACGCTGTGTACAGCATATAGGCATATAGGGCCGTGATAGCCCATGAGGTAAGGTGCTCGCTCGTTGCGACTGAGGTCATGGGTTTGAATCCTTCATTGGGCAACCCTTTATTGGCAACTGCAAGTGGTCGTGATAGCCCCGATAAGGCTATTCCGCTGCTATACAAATGAGGCTGTTAAATCAGCTCATATATAATGTCTTGTTGTGAAGCATCTCAGGCTTAAGATCGCCCTTTACTGGTTTGTTTTTTACCTTTTTATGCACTTACAAACTTTGGGCTTTAGTGTGTTTTCCTGTTGCAAAATTTTTAAGGCATGCCCAGGCAGGACGAGGTGCTCGAGCAGCCGCCGACAGGCAATTCACTGATGGTGACGCTGACGTTGACTGCAGCCTTGGCCGTTTTCATACTGCTGGATGTAGTGCTGCTGGCTCATCGCACTGCCGCAGCTGTGGACACAATACAACTCATTCTCGTGGGGAGAACAATACATAAGATCTATAGCTTGACTTACGGTGTGTCATTTTGTATCCGGGATGCACGGCTGCTATTTGCTGATCGGCCTTGAGTGGCATACGCTTGGGGGGTGTGCCGATTTGGTGCCATCCCCTACATCTTGCCCAGTTTCTTCACAGCCTGCTGGTCGTATCTCTTTCAGACGACGGGTGTTCCAGTGAGAAGATGCTGACAAAGAAGCTGGCAAAGAAGAAGAAACGCGTTCGTCATCATCTTTTCAAGCTGGTCAGTAGAAGCTTTTGCTCTTCCGGTTCTAGACTGTGGAACTCACTTTCACAACTCTTATGCAGCGATATCGTCTCTTCTGCTGCCGACTATGGCACATCATTTCCCTTTAGCTGCTACTTCCATGCTACTCGCTACCTCAACTGCTATCCTGACTCGGCTATGCTTCTCACTTAAAGACCGTTGGCGACAGAAGCTTTAGCTCTGCAGGTCCTAGACTGCTGTAACTCGCTTCCACAATTATTACGCAACGACAACTACTCTCCTACTGCCGACTATGGCTTATCCTTTTCAGCGGTCCTGAGCTGCTACTTCCATGCTACTCACTACCTCAACTGCTCTCCTGACTCTGCTATGCTTCCCACTTTCTCTTTGTTGCATGAGACGAAGTCTGTTGGCAACCGAATGCGTACCGAAAGCCGCGTAGGCTGTGAGTGCGCTACACAAAACTGTCCTGCGTAACACATGCATGGTCTTTATGACTTTGTGGAGTTACAGATGGAGATAAATACATACATACATTTCTCTTTGTTGCGTGAGATGACGTCTGTTGGCTACCGAATGCATACCGAAAGCCGCTTAGCCTTTGAGTGTGCCATACAAAACTATGCTGAATAGCACCCACTTAGTCTTTGTGGAGTTGCAGCCGGAGATATATTACATTACAGATCGTTCCCATCGCTCCCCACAAAACTGTATTTAGTAATTATGTGATGATTGTACACTCTTCCCAATAAAAAGTACTCGTTACAAGTTTTGAACATTAAGCAGTAATCTATTTAGTCGCCATTTGATAATAGTCTGCATTATTACCTTGGTTAACCTTAGCCTATTTATGTCACACTATAGTACAATGCATCTTACGACCGATGTCGAAATAAGCTGCTTGTCACTGTAAGTCACTGATGCGTGTGACTTGTAATTAGTTTTGACCCAGACAGGTTACGTAAATTAATTGTTTAGTGCAGCTGACTCAAAGGTCTGCAACCACATCGTTTTGCGTAGGTAATTCAGATAAGTCTTGACAAACTGACAGCTGACATTTGGCTGAAACTCTGAGCTAGCCCAGAGCCAGACTTCGATGTTGAAAATAAATAGACAGGGGCGCCACACCTCTTGAGCGCTACTAAAGCTAACACGGCAAAACAACTTGCAAAAAGCAATGGGCCAGGATTACTGAAACTGCAACCAAAGCGAACATGCAATTCATCATGTCTACATAGAGGAAAGTCTTGTACAGACAGCTGCCCTGTGAATGAGGCATAAAGCCCGGTTGAGAACGTGCTAGATGATACATGGAGTGCTTCGTATCATCTGTGCCGAGGACGAAAAAACGCACATAAAAATACTTATGCATCTCTTCGGTGCTGGGTAGGTTTGTAAGCTATCATTGTTAACTAGCTATGGAATAAACGTTACCGAGTTTTGTATTGGGTTGGCATGTTCCAAGCTTTGCAATTTTCCGGAAGCTGTACGTTCTTTATCAATTACCTAAAAGAGGTTTGTTTTTCGTAGCTAGTTAATAAACATGCTGCAAAGTATTCTAATTATCTCTCTCTCTCTCTCTCTCTCTCTCTCTCTCCCTCTCTCTCTCTCTCTCTCTCTCTCTCTCTATATATATATATATATATATATATATATATATACATATATATATATATATATATATATATATATACACATATATATATATATATATTAGCCTTCTCTGTGTACCCTTGACAATCTGGAAAACTGATGATAAACCTACTTCATTGAAACCAGAAAGAAGACCGGAAGCTTGTACTTGCAGGTAGGGTGGGTACTTGCAGGGATGGGTGGCATGGGAACCAGAGCTTATGCTCGGCACTTGTCACTTGGCGCCGTGCAGCATTGCCTTGCCGACTAACACTGGTTTATTAATGGGCCACTTATGTCGAGCTCGCAGCCAAAAATTTGTTCAGCCTCAATCTTGGCCCTGGTTGCATACCGAAAGTCCCAGTAAGTGCAAGGTCACTAAGCCTATTCTGCTATCCTCATGGCTGAGCAACCCAGACGTGTTTCCTTTCGAATGTGACTGATTGCTTTGAAAGATTAATTTGTCGGGACAGCTGTGTGTGCAGTATGCAACTGCCACATTCCACGACTTCTTGCCAGCCTGCATTAGTTCTCCATCAAGTAGCATATCGACTTGAATCTTCTTTCACTCACTTTTAGGTCCCTTCATCCTCTTCCATCTTCTTCCAACATATCCGATTGTATGTACTTCTCGGGCTTTGCGTTGCACTCTTACGTTGTACTCCTACTCTTATGACTCAAGACGTTTAGTTGTGCCTCTAGCCAACCTCAAAACCGTGCCTGTTCTGTTTGTACACTGCCAAAGCTTGGAGCTCTCTCTCTCTCTCTCTCTCTCTCTCTCTCTCTCTCTCTCTCTCTCTCTCTCTCTCGCAGCAAACTTGACGACCGCGAGGCTAAAAGCCCACCGGTTCCGTGCAGCATTTGCTCCGTCGGCATGCATTGTCCTTATGTGTGTAATCACTAACAAACCGAAGCCCGCTTTCTTTTCAGCACACGTCAAATGCCTAGATTGAGATTTAGTTCTCCTAGATAGATTGTCCTAGATAGAGTGCTCTATAAAAGCTTTTTCACCATTACTATTTTAGCTCTGCTTCAGAAAAGGAAATCATTATTGACTGCCGATGCTTACAGTATTTCCAGAAAGCTCTATGCAGTATAATCAGTTGCCACCAAGCAGCAGCCTAGCAGTCACTGGGGAAGGGCTCATGGACAACCAGGGGTAATGGGGGGGGGAGGCTAAAGTAGATGCTCCTGCAGTGCACCTATTCCGGATGACCTTGCCCCCCTCGACTACGGGCCTGGGCTCTAAATGCATCTATCTACCCATGTTTAGCTCGTCCTTGCCGAAGAACTGTGTACGTTGTCAGATGGAAGACTCGTAGAGCACTCCACGCTTTCTTCAGCACTTATCATGAATGTACCGCGATGCAAGAGTGGTTTGCCCAATCAGTGCGTTTGGTTAAGAACTAAGCGTAGAGAACCATGGGCAGCTGAAGACGCCTAATGTTAAGCTTGCCTTCACTGGTGGTGGACACTGTAGTCGTCAACTGGCTTACTTACTTACAGATCGTTGACACAGATTTCATACCGAAACTCGTCGGTTTCCTCATCGTCATGAGTGCGTCATATATTGTGTTGGATGTAACGTTGACATTTGTCACGATGCCAGCCATTGAAGGACTTGGACTTCTCACGACATTGGTATGTCATCTCCTTGTGTGATTTTTGCTCATCTTCTGCCCAAAACTTTCTCTTTGCCGTGATAGCAGTAATCTTGTGTCATAGCAACATTTTTGCAAGTGCACAGACTCGAGATTATGTTTTTCGCACAAGCATAGTGTAAATAACTAGCTCTAGACCTCACAGCCGCATAACTAGTTCCTCGAAGCTTGGCAAACTAATCGGTAGAAGCAGACGCACATGCGCGCGTACACACACACACACACACACACGTGTGCAGACGATAGCACAATTAAAACAATCATTATTGCCCATCCCTCATAAATCAGTCCAAATAGTCAACTGTAAGCATATTCGAGACGGGTTCCACGATCTGTCACTGACTGACTCAAAATATTTGGCCGCTAACAACTCTTGTTGCAGC
Organism: Cristatella mucedo; assembly: GCA_009760855.2. Taxonomy (NCBI): domain Eukaryota; kingdom Metazoa; phylum Bryozoa; class Phylactolaemata; family Cristatellidae; genus Cristatella; species Cristatella mucedo. The sequence continues at coordinate 1,591,720 of WPIO01000065.1, read as the reverse complement.
CATAAGCACTGGTCTGTATTTCAACACGGCAAGTCTCTGCCATTTGTGTGGGGCCAGACACAAAGAGTCGAGCGAGAGATATGCATGCATTTGTGTGCACACACCTTCGTGTGTGTGTGTGTGTGTGTGTGTGTGTGTGTGTGTGTGTGTGTGTGTGTGTGTGTGTGTGTGTGTTCATGCACGCTCTGCAGAGAAAGAAGCCTCGGTGCTTGGAGGAAGGTCAAGGTCGGAGCCGGGCGGGTGTGAGAGTGCTCTGCACTTGCCGCCGTACGTCTTGCTGCACCGTGCCGAGGTCCTCACCCGGCTGGCCGTGCAATCTCGTCTTCTGTGCCGCCTCGTCTGGCAAAGTGACTGCTGTCGGCTGCTCCTGGCATCGCGTGACGAATCTGCTTGCTTGCCGGTTTCGGGCAGATGGGTCCGTGGAACCTGACATCGAGCATTGCCAGCAGCAACATCGAGCTCAACATGCGACACATCAACACGGTGGAGATACCCGAGTTTCAGTCCATGTACAACGAGTACATCGGCCAGGTGGAGCACTTCAATGCTTTGTACCGCAACGTCTCCTACCAGAAGTGGCGTCTCGAGTGCGACAACGAGAAGCTGCCTCGCTGCAGCTCGTTCCCATGGCATAAGTTCGAGCTGCCGGCCTCGGCTCTGACCAGCGCCCAGTTTGACTGTCGGCTCAATCCCGTCGAGGTCACCGAGCCGCCGGTCGCCGTCATCTCAACACAGGACGTCAAGGACTTGCTGCAGCCCTTCATCGACGCTGTGCAGTCGCTCGTCGCCGTCACGGCGTGCATGCTGGCCGCGTACGCTACGGCGCTCCTGCTTGCCGATATGCTCGGCACGGTTCTCTGGAACTTCCTTACCAGGTATGTGCGTTGCTGCCGCTGTGCAGCAACCTGATCGAGGCCGGCATGCCTGGCCGATGCATGTTAGTTATGCATGTCAGCAACTGATCGTAGAAGCAGGACAGTGGGAATAGGGTCTAGAGGACTAGTTGTCTTCTTTGATTGGGATATGAATTTCAGGATGAGGTCACTCTTGGCTACTTCGAATGCAGACATTGAGGTGTTGCACGGAATTGAGGGACAGCAATTTCGTGTTTTTGTGTGTTTGGATTGTGTTCTGCGTCAGTGGCCACTCTGCAAGCAGCCTTGGTTTCAGCATTCCTAGGTAGATTGGTTCGACCCGATTATGCTCCACCTGGTCTGCGGACGTTGGCTTGCTCATGCACACGGCTACCCTTTTTTTTAATCAAATGCCGTTACACGTAGGGCCATCCCACTCATAAGTGCGCTAGCCCTAGCGTTTTTGGCAGACTGCAGTAAGCGGAAGAGCCGCAATTTGCCGTGGTACATTGTCAAGCTGTCTTGGCTGCGTTCGATTTAACCTGCCATCGCTAGCAAAGAGTCGATTGCATTCGTGCATGCTGCTGCTGTTCTTTAGGCTGGGGGCTCTGCCCGGAGAAAAGGTCGTCACCGTTAAGGAAGAGGTGCCACGGCCGACATGCAATGACACCATGACGAGTCACATCCCTTTCATTAACGAGTGAAGTTGCAAGCACTTGTTGCTGCTCGAGAGTCTTTCATCGTTGTCCGATGGTATTAGCAACGCATGCCATCGCCAGTACAGGCTCCACAACTCTATGAATTGCCAGATAAGCTTCCGAAAGCATAGTTGTGGTGCCATCAGAGAATCCTCTTCGTCGTGGCCGTGAGCAACAATTTTTGAAAACGTATTCCACCATCTCGTGCTAATAATGGAATTCACACATTCGAACGCAGATGTCTCTTTATGCTTGAGCAGGTTTTTAATCAGTGAATTTCACGGGATGCTGATGATGACTTACTTGTAATCGTCATGCTTGTAATCATGCTCGTCAAGAATTACTAGCAATTTTGTGAAAAATGTCATGTGCATGCTTCGGTACTGTTTTTTAACGACGTGTGCATGAGTGCATAATTGTGCTTTTGTGCCTAATTCAAGCGATTGTTTTCTGACAGTTACTGTTAGCCTTAATTTGTTTTTGCTAGCTTAGTGACCTTGCTTGTGCTGTTTTTGACTGAATCGCTTTATATACAGTGCAGTCTATTTTAAGAAATGCGCAAGCCATGTGCTTGCAATCTTTTTATGTTATTAAGCACTTCCGTCGTCTTCCTAACTGTTTTTTCGTGGCCCACAGGGTTGAGTCACACGTTCTAGTTTCTGTCGATCTGCCATGCGCATGTGTAGGCTGTTGTCAAGGGTACGGTGCCGTAGCACACGTATGCCATTGCTCTCCATGCACTGTCAGACGACCTTGGCCAATGTAGCCTTCAGGCTGCTTGCTGTTTGCACACTCCGATTCTTTCGGCCGTTGGATCCAGGACCTTGGATCGCAATAAAAAGCCTGCTGACTCTTCACTTGCAGTTTGTCGCTATTGCCGAGCAGTCTTGTAATGGACCTGTGCTTACTTGTGCGGCCACAGCAGGCCTAAGCTTAGCAAGCAGGCATGGTACGCGACTTTCGAGTATGCCTTGCAGGTGAGTCCCTACGGTTTGCGTCACTTAAGAGTGTGTACACTTAAGAGTTCAAAGACTGTTTTGAAGGCCTTCCTCTTCAGAGCTACCTCTGATGATGGGGTGGCAACGATCGAGTGGGAGGTAACCCCATTAAATACCAACATCGCTGACGCTTGCAAAGCAAATGACCAAGTCGGTAAACACCAAAGACTCAAGCAGATAGAAAGCAGGTAGGAAGCAAGACTCATCGTGTAAATCCGACCTAAAACAGTCATCCATGCGCTGCTGTTGCTAAATAGGTTCGATATCTTTGTTTCGCGTGTGCTCACCTGAAGCGATTGCCTTTCACTCTCACGGGCGCTCGTTATTTATTTTGAAATTTGAATGATGTGGAGCAATTTTTAACACCGCGAGAGACGCTTCACACTGTTAAGGCAGTTGCCGGACAACCCTGCATTTCGCAATAAAACCGACGGCAAACAATGGCCGTAACGCTACTTCACCCTGGCGAATGAATGGGGCATTCCGACTTGGTTGACTGGCTGCTGGACTCAGTGACGAACCAAACTTGCAGCCGCCGATCTGAGCTAGCTCTGAGCTTCCCTTTTACGTGGGCTGATGGGATGGACTCGGCACTACGAATGCAGCCGAGCCCAGACATGTTGGCATGGAACTTAGCGTCGCAGGACACATTCCAAATTCGTGTGTTTGTGCAGCATTTCTTGCCTGTAATTAGAAATCGCCAGACTGACTCTACCCAGACCAGCCCCAGAGGCTGGTGAGGAGCCAGAAGGCTGCCGTGTCCACAGGCCCTCGTAGGTGTCATTTTGCATCCTGCATGGACTGTAAGACTTATTGCTGCTGAAATTCCTGTCGTAAGGCAGACTCGATACGATAGTGGGCATTGCAGCTTCGAAACCCAGCAGATTAGAAAGTTTGGCGTTTTCCCATCAGTTTCGATAAGTTGCCCCCCCCCCAAGCCAACGTGAATACTCATTTGCCTTTCTCCGATAGCCCAGCGTGAGATGTTCACAGAGCCAATAAGTTGTTAACTCAATCCACAATGTACTTCAACCTTAGCTCTTACAGCAAATTGCAGAGCCACTGGATATAGATATTCGCCGACTCAGCATCCGTACTAAAGTGGTGCCCCTAAAAGCATTGTAATTTGAAAATATAGAACAACCGAACATCGTCAGTCATGAGACTGAGCACCTAGGAGATTTTGCTCAGAATTGGAATGGTCCTGGAACCTCTTGTTTTTTCGGGCTCCAACATTTGAGCTATCGAGGGTCACTTTTCCTGCCTTTCGGCCTTAGCTTTAGGTCTTGTCACTGCACCGTAAAAAAAGGGTGCTGTTTGGTGATAAATTAAGAAAGCAATACCTCACCAAGAGAGCTTAAACAACTTCCGCCCAGTCTCCAAAATGCGGTTTCTCTCTACTTGCTTCAATTGATCTTCCGGCAGCATTCCTTGAGCTCCTCTCATCTCGCGTGAGTGTCAATGGCACTGCAATATTTCAGGTCCTGTCTTAGAGGCTCCAGGGCATACATCATATTAATCGACAACAATCAATCATCCGAGGAGAGTCGGAAGCACATGGTAACCCAGGGCTCTGTGCTTGGTCCATTTCCGTTCACAATTCATACTCTTCCTCTAGCCGATGAAACCGCCTAGCACAATCTAGGCTTTTACTTTTATGCAGATGTGATAGACTAACAAACTCAAGAAAGGTTCAATGTGCTCGCCTTTGACGTCAGAGCTCGAGGGCCCGAGTTCTGCGGCACAGGTGAAGCACCTGGATAGGGATTCAGTTCTCTTACGACGCCACGAGAATGAATTACATATGCATGATCTCCATGGCTGCATGTATTGCTGACATCCGCATATGGATGGCAGCCAATTTTCTCAAAATGAATGACGACAAAGTTAACTTAATGGTCATGGGCAAATCTGAGTGTCTCAAAAATTGGAAGCACTTATCAAACTCGGCTCTTCGGGCATGTCTCCCTCAGTATCTGCACGAAATCTGTGTGCCCTGTTCTACCCTCCATTAGACGACCACATCAGCAGTCCAGTCTACCTACTTTCAGCTAGGGGATGATTGCGCGAAATTCGGGCCTGCTTAGACATACTATATCCAAGCTGGTCTTTGCATTTGTTACATCCTGCCTCGAATTGTGAAACTGACCACTCTTACGTCTTCCTGCCGGTGCACAACTCGGTTGCTGGGCTTGTCTGTGAGCATTGCAGTGTCCACGTCGCTTCACACCAACCTGCTCTGGCTTCCAAGATCTTACCTACTTATTAGAACTAATCCCCAAACAGTATAGGCACCCCACCTGCTCTTCTGATGCAAATCGTGTAGCTATGCCTCGAACCAAACTCGAATCCTTTGGAGACGGTGCCTTTAGCTAGCATGCCCCAAAGCCCGAGACTGACTACCGACACTGACGTCACGACGCGACCTAACTTGACAACTTTTAAAAAGAAGCTAAAGAATCACCCATGCTCACAGCATTTGCTGGGTACTTGGGGATTTATCCTTTGTGTGCTTGCAGACACTGCACATTGACCATACAATTGATGTCAACACTTTGCATATAATCACTAATCATAGGGCCATGCTTCCTTTACAGCATATGTAAAGTGCCCATAAAGCGATTATTTAAGGACGCTACACAAATGTATAACTCGTATTATTATTGTTGTAAATTATCACTACTTAATGCAAGCCGAATAGTGTAATGCCTGAGATGGTGCACGATTTTATTTGCAATCGAGTGCCAGAGCATCGGCGTTTCTGCATTCTGAAATTACTGCAATCAGCTACTGATCCACACGATCTAGCCTGCTGTGGTCGGCGACCAGATACCGCATCAGCTGCTCAAGTTACACCGGTCTCCAGACCGGTGGGGATAACTCCCCACAGCTTCGTTCAACCGCTGCTTAGCCTCGGCAGTCCTGAATAGCCAACCGATAGATAGCACAGAGAAGCCGGCATCGATGATGATTCATGCATTCAAATAACTTCCTGCCATGTTTGTCAGACTTTGAGGATGCCGCTGCTGGCTTCGTTGCGACACGAAGACAGCAGGTGTGCAAAGCGTGCAATACTGGCCAAGCGGTCGAGGAGCAATACTAGCCAAACCAAACAAGACCAAGCAGAGAGCACCTTCCGCCTGAACGACAGCATGGCATGAACAACCTGCAGATGCTGCTGCTGCTGCTGCTTTCGGGCATCGCTCAACGATCGCTTCGACTAACTGGGAATCGAAGCGATCAGCTCGAACCTCAGGAGTGCAGAAGCAGCTGACGACTCGGCTACAAGTCACATGAGGCCGTAGTCCACCTGTCGGGCCACGGCCGAGGCAGACCAGAGCGAGCAGTTTTGAAATAGCACCGCTACGGACACAAAACCATTGCATGCGTGGCAGAAGGGGGAGCCATTCATCCATCCACCATGCCGACGAGGGGTGCCCGCCGCTGCCGCTGCTGCCGACCAGCGTGGTGCACGTGGGACTGCGAAGCGGAGCAGCGCACCGAACCGGCCCACTCCTGATGCAGCCGGCGAGGTGCCGCCGTTCGCCAAGGCGACCGCCGCAAAAGCGATTGCAAAGCTGTGCCCAACACGGCAAGCCGGAGAACACAGGAAGTAGGCCCTCAGCAGCAGCAGCAGCAGCGGGAGGGCGGGCCAGCGGGAGGGCGGGCCAGCGGGCAGGCAGCTTCCTCGCTCGTCGCCTGCCAGGCCGCTGCGTCGCCACGGAGCCAGCTCTCGAGCCGAAGCCTGCTCGCAGACACTCTCTCGGCCACCGACAGCCTTCGACTCGGTAGCGGAGGCATCAGAGGCTGCCGCCAGAGGCTGCTTCCGGGCTCCCGCCACGGCAGTTGAAACTGCTGCCCAGGGATAAGGTGCCCGGGGCAAACAGCAGCGCTAGACGAGGCCGGGACTGTGGTAGCCTTCGTCGGCGGTCGCGGCCGCAATGACGGCATGCTCCTGGGCGAGAGCTGCTAGCTCTTTGGAGAACTCTTCCAGAACGATGGCGCAGTAGACGGCGTTCTTTAAGGTGAGAGCCTCGAGCCTGCAATATGAAACCGCCGCTCCTTCATGCAGCGGCGGCACAGCATCTGGCCGTAGCGCCAGAGCCGGCTGCTAGCTCGAGCGCAGCGCTCTCGCTCCGACAGCCCTACCTGGCCGCAGGCGTCTCCTGCCTGTCATCGACGTGCTCGGCTTGCAGACCGTGGCCGACGCCCGAAAGGCCGGAAGGTGGTCCCTTGGGCTTGGCGGTTCGGCTGAACAGCACACTGGGCAGCCGCAGCCGCCGCTTCTCTGCAATTAGCACGGCCGCTTTGCCAGGCCGTCGCCAGGCGGCGCTTTGCTCGGGCCGCAAGAGAAGCAGGCCGGTGAGGCGGCCGGTGAGGCGGCCGAAGGCAGCTCCGACCGAACGCAGCTCCGCCAACCAGCCAACCAACCACCGCTCCCCCCTCAGCAGCCACAGGTCCTCGGCTGCAGCAGAGCGGTGCTACTGCTGCCACGGCGGCCACTGACCCGGCTGCTTCCGGGCTGCGTCTGCCTGCTCGCTGCTGCCAAGGCGTTGGGCGGGCGAAGCGGCGCTGCTGCCGCCGGGCGACGCCTCGCGCGTCATCGCCGCCGCCGCAGCAGCGGCGCCAGTAGCGCCCCTGCCCAGGGCGAGCTCTTCCTTCCAGCACAGCGAGGTCCGGGCGTCGAGCAGGAGCAGGCCAAAGTCCTTCGTGGTTCGAGCGAAGTCGTCGACTTTCTGCTTCACCCGCATCAGAGTCTGCAACAGCGCATGCAACGAAACACTCGGTACGACGAAACGCTTGGTACGATATATATATATATATATATATATATACTATATATATATATATATATCATATATATATATATAATATATGCAACGAAATATATATATATATATATGCAACGAAACGCTCGGTACGATATATATATATACTATATATATATATATATATATATATATATATATATATATATATATATATATATATACATATATATATACTATATATATATATATGTGTATATATATATATACTATGACACATACACACATATATAAATAGAAGGGGGAGAGCGAGAGTCACATTTGCCAGGCGAGACAAGAGTTTTTTCAGCACAGCTGGCTGCTGCATGCACTCCTTTGACAGGCTTCGCCACCAGCCTGTCGCACGACTGAAAACTCATGAACTAACTCGCACGCATGCATTTATGTACCGGTTTATGTACCTCGTTATATGTTATGTACCTCGTTTATGTACCGGTCGGTGAGTCCTAGCTGCTATCACCCGCTCGAAGCGCGCAATCGCGGATTACTTACTATAAGACTCAAACCCATTGCCTGGGGTCAATAAGTCTGAGCCCCTCGGCTAAGAGCGGATGTGTGTAAAAGCATTCGCATTGACACAAACGTGCACCACGGGCATGCAGGAGCACTCACTCACAAAAGCACGGGCGTACATACACATGCAAGCACACACGCACGTATTTATGCATATACACCACCACATGCTCGACAGGCATTCATGTCCCATTCTAGTGCTTATTATTCTTATTATTATTATTCTTATCCACATTCTAGTGCTCGAGTGTGACATTCATCACTCGAGCGAGCAATTTCGTGCGTGAACCTTTCAGAGATCTGAGATAAATCGATAGTAAAGCTCACATTATGCTGCCACCGATCTCGTCAGTGGTGATCAGCAAATCCCAATATCGATATTGCAAGGTTCAAGGCCAACAATTCAACAACAGGCTGCTGATCTACAGGTGGTCAGGAAGCGTTTTCAAAAAGAATGGCATGGAAGCTGCAAGGAGAATAAATATATATATATATAATTCATTTATATAGCGCCCCAAGAGAACTCAATCTCTATTCAGGCGCTTCACATATGCCACGGGGCTCGAGCCCGTGACCTCGGCCAGACCTTGATCGGGGCGAGCACCTTAATCACTGGGCCAAACCAGGCTCGGAGGCCTCTGCCGACTCCTGCTGCTGCACCGTGGCAGAACAGCCTCTCGACCCCTGGCCACTCCCCCAACGGGCACCGGGCCCACAAGTCACTCCCCTTTTTTAAGCTGTAAGAAAGTTCTGGAGCATGCGGCCCCAGACGAGACGGCGGCCGGCTGCCTGCACAGGCTGCTGCCTGCACGGCGTGTGGAATCGAGGCTGCCAGACATGGCTACCGCTGCTGCCTGCCGCCTCTGCCTTCGAACGAATCGCGACAGGCTTTTCGAGCTCAGGCCGAATATTGTGAGCGTCGAACTAGCGGCAAGGTTCGAATCACTGGAGCTCGTGAGAAAAAAGTCACCAAGTAAGTTAAGCACATTCCCAGAGCGAATGGCGGGGTGCCTTACGATGCTTGTGCACGCAGTCGTCCGCTATGGAGCATCACGTGACTCGACGAACTTACATGGCTGACATCAGTGGGACATCAGCTGAGCCAAAGGCGCCTCTGGGAATCTCTCGGCATCTGAATCGCCTGCTATAACGCTGTCCGCCGTTGGCAGCGAGAGCAACGCATGATCTTGTCGACCCAGAAACGTGCCACAGCAGAGCGTCCACTAGCAGCTGATGAAGACATCGAGGCACTGAGCCGCCACAAAGTAATACTAACAATGACGACTGAAGAATTTTCGTGGTTCTCGGAGACAACTAAGTCTCTTTCTACATGCACAGGCTGAATAGAAGGCACATAGAACGAACATGCTCTAAAGCCATGCTCGTAATGCCAGCGAATGCTGAAAAAAAATCCTAGCTGCTTAAACAGCCTCTTTTTGTAAAGCGACAGAAGAGCCTTTACGGCTATCACCACCGCTTGCAGTGGCGATAAAGGATCGCCCACCGCAGGAATCGAACCCACGACCTCGGGACCGAGGTCGTGAAAGCAACCGCCTTACCTAGTGTGCCATCACGGCTCACAAGAGACACTGCTGCAGTAAAGGCCAACTGACTGCAATTAACATGCTGCCTTACCACGGCGAGAGTCTTAACATCGGCCTGCCAGCTGAGCTGGCTGTTGAGCAAGAAAGACCTGATGAGCGGCTGCGGATATGAAGCCAGCTGAGCGATGATGCCTGTGAGCATCAAGTTGACGTACAGCGAGTTATGCATCATCTGCTCCAGCTTCCCAAACAGAGCCGTCAGGAATGGTCCTGTTAAAAAAAGAACGACATGTCGGGTCAACAATATAGATAAAAATCGGGCACGAAATGGTGCTGCGTAAAAGGTGGGGAACAGCATTCTGACAAGGCGAGTCACTTTGCTAACCAGCTATCGGAGTGCTATGCGTCAGGCTTAACGCCTCACGTTTCTACAGGCTGAACTTGCTGCAATAGTAACTAGAGCCCTTTGGAGGCGTTTTGGTTAAGATACACAACTACCTTAAGATGGGAATACTCAGCGATAGCCAGATACAGCAAAACATAGCCACAAAATGCATCCAAAGTGCATCCACCAAACGAAAGCTTACATCGTAGGGATGATCCACAAATTTGTTCCACAACAAGGCAAGTTAAAGTGCTAAGCGTTTCTTTAATCAGACCAGCCTATTGTGAGCACGGTGCAGTTAGAATTGTGAGCTTGATGTAGCTTGTCTGATTGAATCTAATTCTTAAACATGACCTAATCTCAAGTATACTCCATGAATGCTGTACACTGACAGGTAGAATGCCAACTGTTGCACAATTTCTAAATATTGTTCTACATTCCTTGTTCAAAGTATGCAATACACATTCTCCATGCTGCGCTAAAACACCCTATAGCATAAGCCCACCACCACCACTGCCACTACTTGTACCTAACTACCTTGTGGTGAAAAATACCCCTGATATTCTTCATCCTAGCGCCTTCACACTCACTTCACACCCCTCGAGGCAGCAACGACAGTCATCTTCGATTCGGCATACTACAGAACTTGGCTCCACTCCACTCCGAATACAATCAGGGGCAAATTGGCTTTGGCCCAGTGGCAGGTCGCTCGCCTTTAACGACCGTGATCGTGGGATCGAGCCCTGAGGCATACGTAAAGTGCCTGGATAGAGATTAAATTATCTTAGGACTTTATACAAATGACATTTATGTATTTATAACTTTCTCGTTTAGCTTGCTCCTAATGGTCAAAGGGCTGACAGCGATCACGCAAAGCTGTGCCCCCTTTTCCTTAACCCGCCAAACGTGTTGGGCATTGCTGCTCTTTTAATCTTTCTGTTGTCATGCCTGTCGTGCCAAGTAATCTTATGCTACCATGCCGACGACTTAAGATCCACATCTCATCCAAATTCTTCAAATCAAAACCAGAGGAATTTCTCATGATTCAAAGCTTCATTCAACCGCTCTGTTAAGTGACCTTCGTTTTTTAATGTGAAGATCATTTGGCTCTAGCAAAGTGCCAAAACACTGACAAACTTTAGCTGAGCATGGACCATCTCTGAGGAAATAGCCCCGTGGCAGTCATCAGGCTTGCCATTGCATCCACACAATCCTTTTTTTGCGGTAATAGGCTTTAGATGTTTCTTAGGCCGGAGGGGGAGCTTATGCCTATATTAGGGTGAAGACTACAGTTTCACCAATATAATTTCACCAGTGAGACATTGGTAAGAGCTGATGACCTCTTGGGTACTTCATTGATAGAAAGATATCTATTCACACTATATCCATTGACATATTAACGACAAACCCAGCAAAACAGACAAAGTAAGGTGGTCCTACCGATATGCTGAGATTACGTCCCTACACTGTGCACACACATGCATGCCCCCCACACACACACACACACACGCGCGCACATGCGCACACACGCGCGCACACACACACACACACACACACACACACACACAACACACACACAGACGAACGCACGACGAACGCAGGCACACACAGTTGCATACTTAATAGGTGCATGCACACCAATTCAACAAATCTTGCTCAAATCACTACGTCAAAATCTACAAAATGTTTATACACACCTGCAAGAGGATGTAATATTAAAAGAAAGCTAAAACCAACCTGTTTTCTCACATAATATTTGCTCTGCTCGTGCAAACTGTACTATACATGTTTATGCTTGCTGCTAGTGTAATTTCATAGTCAGTAATCACTTAATATGCTTCTTTTCCAGCCAAATGCAAAATGGCTAGGAAGAGAAAAATATCTCTTAGGGTGTTACAAAAGTGTAAATTATATTATGATTATGATGTTTATTAGTATTACTACCGTTGAGGCAAGTGTTACTGCTTATAGACCAGAAGGGGAGCTAACTTACAAGCTTGGCAATATATGGATCTATTTTCAAATGTCACTTCGTCATTAAGTCTAAAACATAATGTTACCAATTACCAAGACGTTGCTCAGCGGCAGCAAGCATACAGTACTAGAAACTATTCGGATGTCGGAGCAGACCTCGTCTCTGTTGAAGTGGCTTTAGTTCTCGACAGATTGTGTGCGGCTCTTGTTTCTATATCAAAGAACCAATTATTCCACAGATAGTGTGGATATGGAGTGGTTTGTCTGTCTGTTAAGACTGGGCCACAAAAACATGCATAAGTTAACTCCAGGAAGGAGCCTGCCTTTCCCCATGGGCATGTCCTGTGGCAAGGCAAACTTATAATACTAACAGCAACACTAATGACATAATAATAAAATGCATTTGAGCAGCACGATCTACAATTTTCTACACCTACATCTAACCATCTTACAAGCTACATCGCCAATCTTCTGTCGATCTTTACGGCCTACATAAACACTAGGGGGGTATCCGTTCTCAAATAGGTAGTAGATAAGGTCAGCCTGGTTCAACCTCTTGGCTTAGTGGGACGGAAGTGATGGGCCAATGACTAATCAGAAGTAACCGTCGAGTGCCCACCATGTTTGCATTGAAAGAAATAGCGACGATAATAAGCATCGATACCTACACGCAGAACACAAAAGTATTTGGGCGTTGTAAATTGTCTCTATTAGCTGGTTTTCTAGGGCCCCCGGCTGGTCAGAGCAGGGATATAGGTACTGTCTAATAATTACTGAATACCCAAGCACGAATTGCAACGATAATGATGCAAGTTTTGGACAATAAGCTTAAAATTGGCCAAAAATCCTTTAATTTCTTTAAAATGATGCTTGTTTACAATAATAGGACATCTATAAACTATTGTTTTATCAGTTTATGCCAAAAACCCTAAGGCTGTATGCCTACAAGTAGCCAAAAATCCTTTAAATTCCTTTAAAATGATGGGTGTTGACCATAATAGGACATCAAGAAACGATCCTTCAACAGTTTATGCCAAAGCCTTAAGATTAAGCACGACCCAGAATTATACAGCCAGCCCACTGAACCGTTTATTAATTTGCGGGGAAAGGCCGACCAGCCCTGCCAAAGGTGACCGAATTGTCAAGCTTTGTGAGGGGTAAAGTTCTGGCATTGCACAAGGCTGGACACTCGTTTGGTCAAATGGCCACAACGTTATCAATACCGAAGAGTTCAACAGCGCAAAATGTGAAGGAGCCAAGACATGAAGCCACGAAAATGCTGCTCGGTCGGGCAGGCCTCGAACTACCACTAGGTATAAAACATCACCCTAAAGATGGAGGTGACAAACGATCGTTTTGCTTCGGCACAAGTCATACTCAAAAGTCAGCAAAAAGCATAATCTGCAAAACGAGTTGGCCGAGAGACCATCAGAACGCAATTAAATGAGGCTGGGCTGCATTCTTCAGTCGAAAAGAGGAAACCACTTCTGCCTGCGAAGACTTTGGTCAGGCTTCTACAGTGGGCTCGGACTCACTGGAGACAGCTGAAGATTTGGGGGAGGGGAAGGGGATCGAGACGCACGGAGTGATGCAAGTAAATGCACGCTCTTTTCGAACTGAAAGAAGAGACTTTACGGGAGCATGTTGCATTTTTGTTATTGCAACCGGTGCATATATTGTTGATGATACCAAAGTTCGATATTTACTCAAACCATAGGCAAGTAGGATGTCATCGTGGCAGCTGCCCTAGCGGTCCAAATACTTTTGCTTTTGAGTGTATATCTATGACAACGTGACACCTTTGCTGAGGCCAGCCGTAAGAGTTCTTGCTTGCAGGTTTTTCTTATCTCAGATTACCGGAACATGTCATGTAAAGCAGAGCAACCAAAGACAACCAGTAAGGCCTAATATTGCAGCAACACAGTCGCGCAGAAAAGTTAATGGTCTACTGTCAAGTCTGCCTATTTTCAGCTAAATAACCTTATTAAAATTCGGGCTTGCTTAGACAAGGATACCACATCTAAATTGGTCCGTGCATTTGTGACAACCCGTCTTGACTTCTGTAACTCACTGGTTGCTGGTCTACCGGCCTGTGCAATCAGGCACGTATACCTGGTGCAAAACTCTGCAGCTAGGCTTGCCTGTCGTGAGTGGGACAGTTGCATACCACTTCTAGCTGACATGCACTGGCTCTCAGTCAAATAACGAATTGATTTCGAGGTTCTGTCACTCACTTTCAGGTCCCTTCATTCTCTGGCTCCAGCCTACCTACTAGATCTAACCCCCCCCCCCCAGCAGGCTAAGGAAGCATAGTACCACAAGCGTTTTTGAATCTAATCGTTTAGCTACACCTCATACATACCTCAAATCCTTGGAGACCGTGCCTTTAGTTCGCATGCTCCCAAAGCCTGGAACTCAGTTCCCACTGGCGTCACGACATCCCCTGACTTGACGACATTTAAAAAGAAGCTACAAAGCATCTATTCATCGCGGCATTTGGAGTGTCCATATAATTCGTCCTCTGTGTGCTCATGCACGCTGACCTGGTGCATGCTGCCACTAACCATCTTTGCATGCTGACCTGGTGCATGTCACCTCTAACCCTGTTACGCTTGTTGCCATTGAGCATGCTACCACTAACCATGCGACCATGCTTCCTTTGCAGCATGTGCAAACTGCCTATAAAACAATTAAGTTCTCTGAGGGCACTATACAAATGTATTACAATTATTATTATCATTATTACTGGAAAACTAAGCACCATGCTGCATTCAGGCTGCTTAGATGCCGTGGTGGCTTTCCCTTAAGAGCAGCACAGCAGTCAGCCTCGGGCTGTCGAGTCGTGCGCTCGACTGTACCGATTACGACAGCGCTCAAGGTAAAGCGGTCCTTGTCATCTGCGTAGCAAGCTAAGACGTCGATCTCAGCTCTGAGTAAATTCGCTGCGATTAAATCGACAACAGCGCGCACGTCTCGAAGGTTGTCGCCGTCACAAAACCAATGCGAATGCGGAACTGCCACGTCCCTAAATACCTTACGGGTGCTTGCATCTTGCCTTGCGAGTGTTCAGCGCACACAGTCTGCACCACACGACAGCTTACGCGGAGCGCTCTGCACCGCACGACAGCTTACGCGGAGCGCTAACTCACCGACCAGCTGTCTCCCGGGCTCTCGCTTGCGCTGCTCATCACGAAGTGATCCATCCACTGAACCGGAGGGCAGTCTCCTCGGAGGCGACAAGGCGGCTCCCGGTCCTCTGGCAGCTCTCTGGACGTTGCGACGGTTAGCAGCATGGCGGCTCTGGCTAGCAGCGTGGCGAGTCCCTGACCCGGACGCATCGCCGGGAGCAGGTACCCTAGCCCTGGGCAATGCGCTCCCGCCTACAACAGCACACGCAGCGCACGGCCACAAGATGAGCGAGAAGGCGCAATAAGCACCAGCAAGCAGCCAGCAGCACGCCGCTCACGCGGCCCGCCAGGTGGCGGGAGCAGAGCAGAGCAAAAGCGGCTGGTGACAGAACGATAGCAACACAGAGCAAAAGGGCGGCACCGTGAAGGGTCGGTATTCTCCTCACATGCTGGGGCAAGCATGCTTCAAATCGTATAAAAGCAGAAAGCTGCAGAATCTCTTGCAAACAATTGGTGAGCTATTTCGAGGTATAAGACCAAACAGCCTCGAGAGTAATTATACATTCTTTGAGTGCTACTTTTTCACGCAGCTATGACTACTGCTGCTGCTTACATAGATTATACCCTTGCCCGACCTGCCCACCGGCCTTTCCTTCCTGAGTGGACTTCCATCAATCTGGAGTCAGGACCAACAGAGTGATCTCTCTAGGGTGCTAACTTTGCCACCATATTTTATGCTAGCTGAATCCATTTTGTTTGTATTACTTGCCCCAAGTGGGCACGGTTGGCAACGACTCCTCTCGATTCAGAGCTGTTTACCGGTTTTTGCTATAGCAAACCAGTGCAAGATATTTTCAAAAACGAACAACAGTAATTCTGGAAATTCGGGCCACAGGTTAGATATTGCAATACAGCATTGCTATTTGACGGAGAACCGACTAGAAATAGCCGGCTTGCAGGGACACACATACTTGGATTATCAACCTTAATAGAGCCACCCAACCCAGCCTCCTAGCTCGAGCAGCAAAAGCACCAGGGAGGACTAGTGTGCATAAAGACCTTGGGTTAAATTCTTTCAGTGGTGTTAAACAAGACGGCTGGGAAGACCTGGATGTTTCAGGTTCTGACTTACACACCAAACTTACTGACCGATGTAGGTGTCCTTACCCTAGACTTGCTAAAGCCAGAAAACACTTACCACGAGTAGAGATTAATAGTAAAAAAAAAAGGCTAAACTATATCGAGTTTAGTAGGGCACCGTCCGGCTGAAACCAGCGTAAAAGAAATGGCTGCATGAGCTACCTAGGAAGGAATAGATACGTTTCAACAGCCGATCCGACCTTGTAGTAAGGTTAGCTGACTCAGCAGTCACATTTATATAGTAACACAAGACCTTTAAGGATATCACCACTGCTTGCGGTGGGCAATAAAGGATCGCCCACTGAAGGACTCGAACTCACGACCTGGGGGTCATGAAGAGCAAGCACCTTAGCCCCTCGGCTAAGACCCGCAGGCGACTAAGGTGAACAGATTCAGTGTGCCAGCATAAGGGTCGACTAGATAGACAGTGTATGTTTGCTCGGAATGTTTAAAAACATACCACTTCCGTCTGTCAAGCACAAAGTGGCTAGAAGTTTTCAGTGGGAGAGAGGGAGAGAGCAGCAGCAAGCTGGACCCACGATGCCTACACCACAGTCGACTGGGGCGACGAGAGTAGATAGGCAAGTTTTGGTAGTTACAAATTTATGGAGTTCGTGTGTCTTTGCTCCAATGAAGGTTTCAATGATGATTGCCTTCACAAGACTGAAATTTGACGGAAAATGGATCACGGTCTGGTGCTGCTTCTGTAAGGAGATACTTGGCATCGTGAGACGAGGCCTACTACTTAGTAAGAACTACTCCAGAACGATGCACTACAAAGTGCAGCGAGCCTTCGTGGAGATACTTTTCTTTTCAAACAGTGCGATGAGCACTCAGCTAAGCATAATAAATAACTTTTCTGCTACACTGTTGAATTTCGTTCAGGGCCATTATGCGCACAGAAGTGGCCAAGTCAATCTTTAGACCTGAATCCCATTCAGTGACTCTAGCGTGAAGTAGATAGAAAGCTCGCACAGAAAGTCGTATCATATCTAAAGAATCGTTTTTTTTATAAGTTTTGAGGACGTTTGGAAAACGATATGGTCAGACATTTGCAAATGCTTAGTTTGCTCAATGCCGGAGCGACACAGACAGAGAAGCTATTGCTTATTTCGATGGGGTTACTTAATTTTAGCACTACAAATTAAAACAATAATAATAATGCACTTGATAAAGCGCCCTCAGAGAACTCAATCTCTTTCTAAGCGCTTTACATCCTACCGAAGCTTTGCTTTGGTTTGATATAAGCTTACTGTACATAATTCGTATGATTACAGCAGTTTGCAGTGGCGCTTTTTTAAACAGGAATCGGAACTTCTGACTCCATCGGCCATTTTAGACGCCTCGCCGATAATTTTGTGGTCGACTGTATGCTGTGGATACTTTCCTGTGGTCCCTAGGCTATTGCCGAGGCACAATTTTTATTCTCTATTAAGTGCTTATACTAATGTCAAGGTTTAGCACTTGAAGAGAAAATGTTCCACATCATACAGATGAGAAGGGCAGTCGTGTGCAAAACACAGTTTATGCCGTACAGCCACTAGCCTCACGATATTCAGCCTGCCTGCTTGCTCTAAACATCTGCAATCCCAAGCTTTCACCGGCAGCTATGTGGCTTTCACCGTCAGCTATGTGATCAATCAGCATGATCGTATGCAACTCGAGACATACTGCATAGTAACTAATTAATAAAGTCGCAGGTCAATGGAATAACTTCTTTACTGGCAATAGAGAGTGGCTTCAAGATACTCGGGGCTTGAATGTAGCCATAAGGCTTATACTACACCATGCCAATTGGTGCAAACAGACAACAAATCTGAAGCTTGCTACTCAAGTATTTCAGCCCAGTTGCCGATGACCTGGAATTGTTCGGGTGGCACAGAAATTTGAATGATAAATATGTATTAATCCCCACAGACTTTGTTTTCAGAAATCGTTGCTTTCTAAAGGCTTACAAGGACAAGTCATAGATAACATGTCAGAAGCTAAAGTACGAAGTAATCAAACTTTCCAACTGATGAGCCACTTCAGATCAACCCTGAAGTTGTTTGCTCACTCACTCGCATTTCAGGAAGGCGACTAACAACACAACAGCAGCTAACAAATGCAATAACAGCCAATACCCAAAGCCAGACTTGAGTATAGCTGTTTGCCGTTGAGAAGGTACAAGCTCATACCAAATAAGGCATACAGAACATACCGCACAAGCTCGTTACTTTTATGCACAACTAAACGCCTGTCAGTCTAACAATTTTGCATAAAGAAATAGAGTTTCTTGTATAAACAATGGAAGCAAGGAAACTTCAAACAGTCGAAGCTAGTTTGCTGATTGAGCAATAGCCACGGGTGAGATAACGGTTTCGGGAGTTTCGGCCAGAGCTTCACATTAAAGACTTCAACAGAGACAGGAAAAGAGGGTCCTACACTACAAGCAGTTTTAGAAGCTAGGAGATGTTTAGATGGATAGTGGCACGACAAGGACTTCGGCCATGCATAAGAAATTCTCAAATTTGGAAAACAGAGCTCCCAGCTGAATCGAGTGTTAGCACCTGGCCATCCCCCCCCCCCAGCCACTGCCCCCAACACCCAGTGACAACTTCTACTCGATAAGCATTGCCAACCAGAGCCCTTCAAGCCTAAGCCAACGGCTATGGCTGAGTTAGATTAAGTGTGTGGGAAACAGTACTTTAGTGAACGACCCTATAGTAGCCACGTTTGACACGGCCCAACTAGGTTTTCATTGGTGGACCATCTGAGTCTGTCTCACTAAGATGCCACCACAGGTTTCTGCAGAAGAGATCTCAGCTTAATATAACCTGGATGAAATATCAGGGTCGTCTCGACAATCGTGGGGCGCAGCCGGCTGTCATCCTTGCTCCGCCATTATGACCGGCAACTGGTGTGTGCGTTCTCGTCCACAAAATGTTACTCCAGACGGGTTGACCTGATGGTCACTGTGGAACACAGACATACAGTCAACTGCAGCTCTCTGCTTAACCGCAGACAGTGGTCCTTCGATGTGCTACGGTATCACTCCAACTGAATCTGAGAGAGAGAGGAGAGATGAGAAAGAGGAGAGAGAGAGGAGAGAGAGAGAGAGGAGAGAGAGAGAGGAGAGAGAGAGGAGAGAGAGAGAGAGGAAAGAGAGAGAGGAGAAAGAGAGAGAGGAGAGAGAAAGAGGGGAAAGAGAGAAAGAAGAGAGAGGAGAGAGAAGAGAGAGGAGAGAGAGACAGGGCTGCATTTAAAGTTTGCTTGTGCCTCCCACATTCAGGCACTGCTCATTGATACTTCAGCAAAGCAAGGCTAATGAGATAATTGCGTTCCTGCACTTAAGTATGAAAAAAAGGCAGAAAAACACATTCTCATGTAAAGAATAACGTACCGAGGGACACGGTCAGCAGCAATTGCAATTGCCACAGTCGAGGAGCTGCTGTGGCAGCAGCAGAAGGCAGCAAGCAGCAGGTCAGTAACGGCCGAGCAGCAGAGAGCAAGAAACATCGGGTGACAAGCTACAGCAGGCGTGCGGCAGCACGTACCTGTCTCGAATGCAGCTTCACTGGTGGCAGCCGCGGCAGCGTCGGCAGCTGGGCCCCGAGCTAGCAGGCCGTGCCGCTCTGCGTCCAGGCAAGTCGAGTTAAGGTAGGAGATGAAAGAGCCAGGCTTGCCGCTGCTTCCGCTCCCTCTGTCTCCTGGACGGCTGAGCCTGTCGAGCCGTGCCGGAGCGCTGTCCGAGGGCGGCCTCCCTTGCAGTGCCACTGGCAGCTGGATGGCCGTGGCTGCCGAGCATGCGCACTGCGCCTCGCGCTGCTCGGCGGAGGCATCGCCTGCTGCAGAGGCTTCGCCCAGCGCCTCGGCCGAGCTCCACGCGCCCACCACTGCTGCCGCCGCCAAAGGCGGAATGTCATACTTGTGCGACAGGCTGCATGCGTGACTCCCCAAGCCGGCTGCGGCAACGTCGGCGGCAGCGAGCCGGCCGTCGTAGGCGAAACGCCACGCGCGACACCTGCGCCCGAGCAGCAGCACTCGGCGACGAGCGTCCGCCAAGTAGTCGCTGTAGTCGGTCGCGCAGTCGCGCAGGTGGCGAGGCATGGCATGGATGCCGGCAGTCGAACCCCGTGCGCCGGGAGTGGCAGGCAACTCGAACAGCCTGCTGCATTGGGAAGAGGGGCGATGGGAAATGAGAGGGCGAAGCTCGTGCTCCGCTCCGAGGCAGCGCGTCCCTCGTGACGAGGTACAAGGCACGAAAACTCGCGAGCGCCAAATGCTGCAGTGTGCCTCATGGTCGATTCGAAAGCAAGCGCTTGCGCAAAAGTCGGATCGCAAGATCGGAGGGAAGTAACACTGGTGACCAAGCGCAGTTCAGCTAAGTGTGAGAGGCTGCCACTTCCTAACTGCTGAAAGTATGAGCCTGAGCAGGTGGGAGGGGGGCACATGCTCCAACGGCAAAATTGGTCAACATCAGAAGGACTTCTCGCGCTAGGCTGTACTCACCGTCGAGCAGCGAATTGTGCTGATTGCTCATGCTGTTCAACGTCAGCGAGGCAGCACTCGGGAATCAGCGACAGGAATTTCTCAGCACTTTTGCTGTATATGTCGATTTCAGCTATTTTCTTTTTCTGGCTTGGCATAATGTGGTTGCAGGGCAGCAGATAGCTGCGAGAGGAAATAGCACGGCATGCTATGTATGTTGCTACTTTCTGTTGCGATGATGCAGCAGCACAGCACCGTGCAATAAATCCCAGTCGTGGAAGAGAGAGAGAGAGATAGAGAGAGGCAGACAGAGAGAGAGAGAGAGGCAGACAGAGAGAAGAGAGAGGAGAGAGAGCAAAAGAGAAACAGAGCAAGAGACACAGAGAGAGACAGAGTTAGACAGACAGACAGACAGAGAGACAGACAAACGGAGAGCAAAAGAGAAACAGAGCAAAAGAGAGAGAGAGAGTGAGAAACAGAGACAGGGAGACACAGACAAAGACAGAGCATGAGAGTGAGCTTACATAAGCAGTCAAATGCATGCTTCCGCCTTCCAGAGCAGGCTTCCGGGGCACTACTTCATGACGAAATGATAGGAATTTTCACGACAACAGTGACAAGAAAGCTAAATATGGGCAAGACAAGACCCGTGCAATGCTGCTTCATAGCACCTTAATGAGCTTCACAAGTGCACTCAGGGTGCTGCATTGACCGTATGGTTTCCAATCTAACGGCTGATCAAAATTTTGCTAAAAAGTTTACATTAGGCACTAGTTGAAGGATCCACATATGTAAATGGAAGTCATGAGCAACTGCTTTGGCCAGCAGACTTGGATGGTTGACTAGTGCCTAGCTGATATGCATCATAGTAAACTAGAGGAATTAGATAGTTTGAGTGAACAAGTAGCAGCGGCAACAGCTACCATTCTTGTGTGATCTGCAGTCTGCTCTTCAAGCTGTTCAAGTACTAAGTGTTATCGTCACTATGGAGCAGTCGATATGATGCTATGGAGCAGCAGCTAATACAATATGCTCACCATCTACACCAGAGGTCAGTTTTCACTCGTGCGACTTAGAACACATCCTTTAATTTCCGAAGGAAAAAAGTGAAAGCATGCCGAGAGGGGTCCGTTCGGGCAATGTGAGTCTGTGTGCTAGCTCAATGCTATTACCAATTTTGTCATCTAGTCAAGAAAAGTACAGACAATCACTTGGAAAATGTGTACAAGTTGCATGGTACTGCCATCCACCACCTACCAAACGTTCTACGTGGGATCAATTCTGAATAGGGCTAGTGCTCGTCAACTGGTGACGACTCAACTACCCACAGAAATTGCTTGCTTAGTAACCTTGTAGTGACCTCAGACGTTTCGGTGCCTTCAGCCTCGGCAGTCGCTTTTGCTGGCCCTCTGCAGCTTGCATGTGAAGGTAAGTCAGAGTCAGTCAAAATTGGCATCTGTGACGACTTGGCATCGTGAACAATCAGTGTGATGGCACAGAAAATATTGATTTGCCTTCACTGCAAGCTCATGCGAATATGGGCGCATTCTTCGATAAGCAGACCTGCATTTTGTAGTCTCATGCTAGGATGCTAAATCCCAATCTAGGATATTGAACAAGCCATCAAAAGACCCCCAACGGAAGTCGACAACATAGACCGGCCTTTAAATAATCTCTTATTAGGATAAACATTAGTGACACATCCCAAATACCAAATGTGCAAAATCTATACACAATGATGGGAGGATCTGAGGTGATCCTTTTTGCATCGAGATGCTCTGTAGATATATAATTTATGTATGACCTACACAAGCATGTGTGAGGAAGGACATGCGCGAATTACATCAGCTGTTGGTCAACAAATGCATTGCACTCACCGAAAAATCAGTTGATGCATTACGTCTTCGCAACACAGATCCAGCAGGACACCAAACAATGAGAGAGACACAATACACAGCTGCAAAATTACGGACGGGTGGAGCCATTAATCTGCAACTGCATTTCCACGGCTATAATTTCCACGGCGATTCCGAAGCAATAGCAGCTGACTGACTAAAAATGTACCTTTGAATGGCCACTAATGCGAGCAACCAACGTATCAATAACAGCAGCCTCGTCGTGATGTCCGAGGAGGATAAAGCGGAGAAAAGCACGCATCAGTGCCGGCTCGCTGACATGGCGAAGCAGAAGTGACAGATATGCTGTAGCTGCTATGATTTCACTACTAGAGTTCTATAAAAAAAAAAGATGAACTATCTGAAATAAATAGAAAAAACGCGCAAACATGTGTGAAGAAAATGCCAACAAGCACAGGACCACACGAAGACAGTCGCCGAGCCGAAAACAGGCTGGATTACGACCTTGGCACACAACTCTGCAGCTAGGCTTGTCTGCCGTGTGTGGTGCAGTTGTCACAACCTATTAACTCTAGCCGAGCTGCACTTGCTCTCAATCAAGCCTCGTATCGACTGCAAAGCTTTGTCACTCACTTGCAGGAACCTCCATTCGCTGGCTCCAGCCTATCTATCAGAATTAATGCCCAACCAGGCTAGGTGTCGTACCACTTCTGAACTCAAATCGTTTAGCAGTGCCTCGAACCAACCTCAAATCCTTTGGAGATGGTGCCCTTACTTAGCATGCCCTCAAAGCCTGAGACTCACTCCGACACTGACGTCACGACATCCCTAACTTAACAACGTATAAAAAGAAGCTAAAAAAATCACCCATTCTCACACCAATTGCAGAATACTTGTGATTTGTCCTTTGTGTGCTTATGCATGCGGACACTGTGCATGCTACCAATAACCATACTATTATTCATGCTACCACTAACCATCTGATCATGCTTCCCTTACAGCACATGCAGCGTGGCTAGAAAGAGATTTCAAGTTCTCCAAATGCACAATTAAACGTATTATCGTGATTATTATTCTTACAGACAAAACGAGGCCACACCAAGAGTACAGTGGCTCATCATCAAGCCGCGACGACGCACCTGGTGCAGTGCAGGTCCGAGGACGGGTACCAGGAATCCTTCATAGACGAAAGCAACTAGCTGCTCACCGATCGCCGGGTGCGCCACCTTAAGAACGAGCCAATACAAAACACGGCTCAGACAAAGAAGACCCGCCGCGCCTTGCGCTGGCAACAACGCGTAAGCCATTAAGATGACGTCAGTAATGGCAACACATCTGTTGGCTGAGTGTGCACATAATCACACGTGCATGGTAGTCCAGCATGGCTCACAGAACTAGTGTTCTTAAAAGCCGAATTAAACCCGGCTGACATAAAAATGATTCCACAGTCAAGGCTGGAGGTGGCTGGCTTTTGCGATTGATGGCCAAGTCTTTGCGGGTGAGCTGAATGTCCAACGATGCACACAAACACGATGTGACATCGACGATGTGACAAACATGATTTGACATCGTGTGACAAACGATGTGACAAACATGACAATGACCAACACGATGTGACATCGACGATGCTGCAAGCTGAAATAATCGCTGCCGAGCTCTCATGAGGCCAAGGGCAACTGAACTCGATGGCTGCCAGAATGCGCCTGAACGGCTTGCTGTTCTATTTATGATCTTCAAACGATCTTGCACCCATGTTTCGAAATGCTCCCGATGAGCAGCACCAATACAAGTTCCCCCCCTGACAATTCGCTTCTGTTCGAAGACAAATGCTGCCGCCCCGACTTCTGCTTGCTCGTTCACCAGCTCACACTTGCTCACTGCCCTTGAACTTGTTTCCCAATAACAGACCATCGACGACGAAGCTCTTTTGCAGCTGACCACGTATTAGAAGCGCCACCAGAAACATGCCGTCACTGACAGCGCCTTAAGCGCTACCAACTCCGAAAGGCGAGACTCGTCCGGCGCACAGCAGCCTTTCGCATTCCAGCTCCGGCGGATGTCAGCTCGACTGCCAGGGATGAAGCTAGCAAGCCACGTCAGTTACTGCCGCCGAGTGACTCAGCAAGAATCCAGAGCTAGTGATGAGCACCTGCCCCAACGAAAGCCAGACCACGCCGGCTGCTGACACTAGATGGACACATCTCGGATTTCCTTGGCAACTGTACATCAACAGCATACTCTCTCGGCAAGCAGCGACAGTGCCGCCCGAGCTCTCGACGAAAGGCAGTCGCTACAAGTCAGCCTCAGTAAGCAGGACGCCTCTTGTCAATAGCTGAGCAGGCGAAAGCGGCCCTCTGACTGACGTAAGCAAGTGCTCCGGGGGAAGGTGGAGGGGCCCCTACTTGTGCCCAGGGACCCCTGTCCAGCGAGCGCTCGCCTCGACCTCGGGTGGACTACCGCAAAGCCATGCGCAGCCACGTCTGCCTGCCTGCCTGCCTACCTGGATGACGGCATTGCAAAAGCTCAAGGCGTTGACGATCATCGTCACTTCGGGCATGTCCGCATAGTCAGCCTCTTCTATCTGGTGCCACGCATCGCCCGTGACCTTGAGCTTTCGAGGCAGCGTCGAGTACAGGGCGCTCAGGCCGGCTGCCAGAACCTGTCAAATCGCGAGCGGACACTCACGATCGCCGGCAGAGAAGAAGACAAAGAAGAGCTGCGCAAGCGAAGCTGCAGTTGCGGCGGCGGCACATACGCGCGCTACTGCCCAGAGGGCGCTCCATTCTCTTACAGGGCAAAAGTCGGACTTGTCGGCGATGTAGGAGCCGACGTCGTCGTCGTCGTTGGCAGACGCCGCCATGACGAGCAAGAGCGCATCGCGCGCCCTCTGGCCGGCCAGCCCCTCGCGGTGCACGTACGGCACGAGCAAGGAGAACACGAGGAAGCTCGGCTTCTGCTGAAGCGCCGTCCTGCCACTGAGCGCCGAATGGAATAGCACCTCCAGCACGCGAGAGCTCGACCGCGCGGCGACGCACAGCGAGTGCAGAATGGCGACGAGCGGCTCGTCGACGGCAGAGTCGGAGGCCAGCTGGCTGGCAGCGGACAGCAGGGCGAGCAGCGGTCCGACGAAGGACGCCTGCCGAAGCAGCTGCTGCTGCTGCTGAGCATGAGCGACGAGGTGCTCGAACGCTCTCAGCAGCCCGACCTGCGAGGCGCTCACGGCGGCGGCCGGGCGGCCTCCGCCGCCGCCGTGAGCGCTGCCGACGCACCAGTTCACCACCTCCTCGAAGAAGCCCTCGGACAGTGCGTAGGCCAGCAGCGGGCCATCGCAGTCGGTGCCCGCAGCGCCGTGCTGCGACGACGGCGCGGCCGGTGGCAGCGGCTGCTCGTCGGCGAGAAGCAGGCAGAGCATGTCGACATATTGTTGCACGGCGTCGTGGCGGTCCTCGGCCGTCAACGCCGGGCCTGCCGGCGGCAGCTGCTGCTGCTCATCTTCCGTTCGCCCACGAATGCCGACGAGCGCCTTCACCTGGCCCCACTGGCTGGTGAAAGTTGCCAGCGAGGCGCCGGCCAGGTCCAGCGCCTTGCGGTTATCCGCTGCTGCGCCAGCATGCGCACTGGGCTTGTCGGCAGCATCATTCTTCCTCAGGAATGGGAACATTCACCGGCCACATGAATCTGCTGAAAGACACGGACCAGCCAAGATGATGGCGCTGAGAGGCCGTGTGAGAGCGCACTGTGTGTGCGCACTTGTGTGTGCACGCGTATGCGATGCAAAGAAGGGGATAGCGGCTTTAACTGGGCGGCCATCTCCTCCAGCATAGCGCTGAGTTGAACTTCAAGATTCTTTGCATCTTTGCACAGCTGAGCTCTGCTAGCAGAGCTGAGTGAACGCACGCCCCCTGGTGGCTCGAAGCCGGTGCACATCGAGAGAGAGAGAGAGAGAGAGAGAGAAAGAGAGAGGGGAGAGAGAGAGGGGAGAGAGAGAGGAGAGAGAGGGGGAGAGAGAGAGAGAGAGAGAGTGTGTGTGTGTGTGTGTGAATGGGCTATAGTACACCAAGGCAACTAGCCAGCACACATTGCTGAATGAGAAGCCACCGACCCGGGACAGCTCTTCTGTCCTCCTCTAAAGCCACAACAACAGCCACGGCATTTTTATCAGGCAACGGCAAAGACAACAATAGGATCCCACACTGTTCGGTATCGAAACCATTCATTAACAAAATGCTGCATCAAAGCCATTCATTTTCTAGGCTTTCTCTGCAGACTGCTAGAAGCTGCAAGTTTAGCAGCTCGTATGCCTAGTGTTTGCTCAGGGGACCACGAGACTGTTCGATGCACAGACGTGCCAAGCATTTTGCCAAGCCCACGAAATAGGCAGAAGCAGGTCACCAGCCGTTTTAAACTCACGGTGATCGGAGACAAAGCATTCTCGCTTGCTGCCTGATCGAGCGGCGCCTTCACGGGCAGCTGCCGGCCGCTAAGGTGCTGCAGTGAATTCTCTGAATAACTTAGGCCAAACAGGCACAAAGCTCACAAACTTGGCTCCTTCGTGCCGCCAAGCCGCCCGGCCACGGCAGCCTCGGTCTCCTCGTGGCAGTAGCTTTATCATTACCCACATTGCTATCTTTCGCTTACAGGCTGCCGGCAGCAGAAGCTCCTATCCCGAGGGTCGAAGACTGCAAAGCTCGCTGCCACAATTCTTATTCGATGACGATACGCTCGCCCTCCTGCTGCCGACTCTGGCACTTCCTGTCGCTGCCTTCCTTCGCCAGCTCTATCTTCTATGCCAGCACCTTCCCCTGCACCTGCCTCTCTGCTCTGCTGTTCCTTTGTCTCTTGTAGCCATGAAATGAAGGCAGCTGGCTTTCGATGCCTTCATTTCATGGGAAGCTTAGGGAAACTCACTAGTGGAAAACTCACTAGTGCAGCAGCAGCTGTAGCAGCAGCCACTTGGTGCCCATGACTTTGCCGGGTCACCAAGGTTCACTTTAGCCCACGTGCCGACCGGCAGCAGCAGCAGCCAAAAACTTCTATTCAGGCAGATCAGCTTCCACTTGCCCCACGATGGGAAAGAACACAATTCGACGCGGGTGCAGAAAAATGAACAGAAAGAAAATGTTATCTGCCACAGCAGAAACCGCAACAGCTGGGTGCTGAGACGCAGGTCGGCTCACGTGGGACAGCAGCAGCAGCAGCAGCAGCAGCAGCAGCGTGGCAGCAGCAGGAATCGCTTTGCTCCTGGCGGCGGCTCATCTCAGCGGCCTCACGTAGACGAGCCACACCCAACGCTGCCAACGAATGCTTCCCGGTGCAGTTCAACTAGCACAGGAACGCCGCCTGCTGCTTGAGTGGCAGAAATCTTGAAGTAAGCCATTCACATATATAGTCCAGCTTACAGCTATGTAGGATCGCTAGGGCTATTTAGCCTCACGGTAAAGTGCTCGCATTTTTTGGTTCGACCGCTGTGACGGGCGGCAGGTTCCTCTTTGCTAACTACAAGCCGGGAGTGACGGGCCGCTGATGGTCCACTGCCACTTATATAGAGCTGTTGAATCGGCTGCTTTTTACTTGTCCAGCAAAATAGCTGGCAAACGAGCCGGGCGTTTTCCTGTCAGCCAAACAGATCGGGCGCCTGCATCTGCACTATATCTATATCGACATCTCACACAGCTGGCATATGCCTGGCCATTATGAGCTGCAGCATTTTGGCGGCTTTTTTTGCCGGCTGGCTGACATCCCTTCTCGACTTCTGTAACTTACTGCTCGCTAGTCTACTGGCCTGTGCAATCAGGCACTTACAGCTGGTGCAAAACTCTGCAGCTAGGCTTGTCTGTCGTGAGCGGCGCAGTTGCAACATCATACCGCTTCTCACTGACCTGCACTGGCTCCCAGTCAAGCAACGGATCGAGTTCAAGGTCGGTCACTAACTTTCAGGTCCCTTCATGCTCTGGCTCCAGCCTACCTATCAGATCTACTGTCCCACCAGGCTAAGCATCGTACCACTCGCCTTACGGAATCCAACTGTTAACCTATACGTACGAACCTCACATTTTTTGGAAACCATTCCTTTAGTTTGTATGCTCCCAAATCCTAGAACTCACTCCCGACTTGCCTCACGACATCTCCTGACTTGACAATATTTAAAAAGAAACTAAAACTACATCTATCTATCACAGCCTTTAGTGGGTCCATGTGATTCCTCCTTTATGTGCCTATGTGTGCTGACCCTGTTGCATGCTGCCACTAAACACACTTGCATGCTGACCTTGTGCATGTCACTCCTATCCATGTTATTCTTGTTGTTTATTGATTATGCTACCACTAACCATTCGATCGTGCTTCCTTTGCAGCAAATGTAAAGCACCTAGAAAGAGATTGAGTTATCTGAGGACACTAGATCAAAAGTATTATTACTATTATTGTTAAACCTGATGTTGACCATATGCAGACGAACAGAGCTTGACCGTGACCGACACAACCAATCATTGGAGGGCTGAAAATATGCGTGCACCACCGATGTGCCTGTGTGCATGTCAGTGTGCATGTCTGTGGTCACACTTCGTAGTGCATTGAAAGGCACCTTGCCGGGCTTGCACCTTCTGATCGGTTGACGAGGTGGTAGAGTAGGGCCTCCTCGAAGGTCACCCATTCAGTATGCCTATTAGTGCAAGCATAATGATAATAATAATAATAATAATAATAATGCACTTGATAGAGCACCCTCAGAGAACTCAATCTCTTTCTAGGCGCTTTACATTTGCTGCAAAGGGAAACACGATCGAAGCAGTGGTCCTCTCTTTTTAAGACAATACGCACACGGCTCAGCATAGCAATAGGGTTAGATGTGCTATTGACTGGAAATTCGAGTCGTGGCATGTTCGCTGTGCCCATGAGTACCTCTACTTTAGCGTACAGCTTGTTGCAACCCGTCAATGCCAAGGCTAATGCATGCTTGCTAATGCAAATTAAATCCTAGAGACATGCGAAGCATCCGGCTGCAGTGTATGTGGCTGCAAGCTTGCACACACTCGGCACTTATTTCTTAATTCTTAGCCTCAAAATTAGTATACCCCACAGAAACTGGAAGTTGATTTGCATCGCTGCACTGGCTGCGCTGGCAACAAGAAGCTGGCAACAACCGTTCAGTTGAGCTATTTTTTCGTTCACGTTCAAGTGTGCATGATGCACTATACACCTTCCATCACCTGCAAAGCTATGCATATTTTAGCATTCGTGAGATGCTTGCGATAAGCTCTATTTCAGGTGTTACAGAAACTTTCTTCAGAATGTAACCATATCAACCAGCACTGACGGCAATGGTTTTTTGAAGAGTAACCACCGTCCATTTTTTGGTTTAGCTCAAGCAGTAAACCTTCTGGCTTATACAGCTATTTTTCTGTTGCGCTTCATAAACGATGTGCTGATCGAGTTTTTCAGCAACTAGATGCTGAAAGATCTGGCGCCTCAAGATAAATAGCTGCGCTCTATCAGTTTAACAAACACAAACAAGCTACTGCTAGTGTTTCATCCGAAGAAGTCACGTGCAATGGTATAGATAGGGTGCAACCACTCAGCAGTTGGCAGTAGCATGGGGCTACACGTTGAACTCGAAGCTCTGTCGCAGGTCTAGCATGAGCAAGACTGAGAATTCGATGGTAGCTATGAGCTCGGCAGCAGCAACACACACACACACACTTACATAGATAGAGTGCACCTGGAATTTAGAACCAACCTGCACATGGAACTAGCTGCAACGAGCTAGCCGAACAGCACACTACTCACGTGGAGCCCGAATGCAGGGCAATCCTAGTCGCTTAGAGGACAGTGCAATGGCTACTCACACGAGAGCAGACCCTATACAAATAAAAGCCAGTCTTACGCCACACCACACTCTCCCCTTCCGTGCTGAGATGACACTAACAGGTATCAGACCCACGAGCTACTGGCGATGACTCACGACCCTAAGGTGCTATTAATCATTTTTCTCTCACTAACAGTACATTCCACAGGCCCTATTAGGAGTTTTCTTCTCACTGGCTAGCTAGCTGTGTGCTAACTTCAGCAATAAATGCTACAATGGAGTTGACAGTGTTTGAACTGCATGGTGACAACGAGGGGTCAAGGCACGGGTACAATTGTATGTCATCTGCATAAAAATGAAAGCCTAGCTAGTGCTTGGCGATTAAATCGTCAAGATGAAGGGTGTATTTTGTGAAAAGAGTAGGACCTAGAACCGAGTCCTTGTAAGCTTCCCTGATGAAAAAAATGATAAAGTGTGTTTTCAAACTCATCTTAAGAAGCAGAAGTTCAAAGCACTCTGACCATAGATTCAAGAGTGCTGTGGTCATTTGATTGGGCAAGAACCTTGACCTGCATAGTTTCAGCAGCACAGTTGACCGTGGGTGAGGAACCACGTGTCAGGCCATACACCTGGTTCACACACACACGGAGCACCTTCCGAGACTAGACAGATGGTAGGCATTTGATCCAAGAATGCTTGAGACACTAGATTGCACCTTATACCAGGCTGCCACTGATTGCTGGCCAAGTACGCTGCACGCAGCCAAGTTGCTCCTGACGACAGTGGGGCCCGTAGAAACAGATCCAGAGCAGCTCAACCAACAGGATGACATCGGCGATTGGGCTTGAGTACCCCTCTGTCCCAGTCTGCCAGCCCCACACCTTGGCCCCTCAATAATCCAGCTTCAGGCAGGCCAGATTCCACCTTTGCCGTCGTAAGCGCAATGTCGCGTGCCATGAAGACCTAAATCTTTAGGAGCCAATGCACAACCACATTCCAATCTAAGAGGCAAACTTCAAGCTTTCCTCACTTTTCGTAACCTGTAGAAGATGCAGACGCCCCTTGATAATGGTGGGTATCGAGCCTTTATCGGCATTCTCTAATTGGTATCAATAATAATAATAATAATAATAACAATAAGTAAGCTATTTTCTAAGCCTCTTAAGAGAACTAAATCTCTTTCTAGGCACTTAACATTTGCTGTAAAGAAAGCATGACATTTGGTTAGTGGTGACTTGTGCAGTGTCAGAACGCATAAGCATACAAAGGACAATACACAAGGAACAAGCAAATTAGACCCATCATCCGAACAAGAGAGACCTCTCTCACCAACCAGTGCCCCCTTTGCACGGCCAACCACTGACCCATAGAATGATCTCTTACAGGCCTTTTTTGCTAATCTGAACCCAGTATATCTGGCCAGCATGCCAGATCGCATGCTATAACCATCTCTCTTGTGAGCTTACAAGACTCTTCGTAGTCCTCTGTTGTTGCATTGCCCGCTGATGCCCGATCTGATGCTCGACCTGTGCTTCGGACACTAACTTTCGAACGCTTTGTAAAAAAAATCACTGGCAGCAGCCTTCTTGAACTGAACATCTCACCGTCGGCTCAAGAGCTCCTCTCAGGTTCGACCGAGCAAGGTTAACCTCCCCACACAATCGTAGTGAGAGTGAACCTTGCTAATGCTTTTCCACACACAATCCCGAACATATAACATGTAAGCTGATAGTCTTTTGAAACCTTCCAAGCCTAAATCCTTAGAGAGCTCAATCTCTTTCTAGGTGCTTTACATTTGCTGCAAAGGAAATACGATCAAATGATGAGTGGTATCATGCTTGATAACAAGATTAAAAACTGTGCCTGCAACTATTGCAAAGGGTTAATTTCTTATGGATCGATTGGTCGACAGGGGAACGAGATTTAGCACCTCTCCCCGCATTCTTCGTGATTCATCGGCAAATGACCATCTTATTGCAACCACTTTCGTTAATATCTGGCAGGACCATCTGGGTTTTTCTATCAAAACAAGAAGCTTTCTCGTTAGAATGATCCCAAATTCGGGGCATGGAACGGACGAATACTTTTTGCAGCAACCTGCCCTGAATACTCCGATCTCCTGATACGGTGTGCAGCCTGCCATTCGGGTGTGCTAGCCAAAGCACGACTGCAGCAGGCTCTGCTTCTCGCCGGCCTTCTTGAAGCCGGGGCTCCTTCGCAGGGCACCTATCCCATTGCTCGACTGGGTCTCGCTCACGTGGTGCCCGGGTAGCGAAGCTCACACTGAGACAGTCGCAATACATCGGGCTTCCCTCTCCTGCGAACACGGAAACGGTCTTGGAAGAATGCCGAGGGCCGAGATAGAATTCCGTAGCAGCAGCGGCGCTGGCCGCCGACGGTCTAGCCGACCGACGCACGCGACTGCACTTGCCCGCTCAGCCGGACGCCGCGTCGCAGCAGCGCGGGACGCGCATGCCTGGCCCGCTCAAGCGTCTTGGCGGGGAGATCGAGGTCAGCTCGGACCAGCGGAGCGGCCGCGAGGGGCTTCCTTCAGCGGGCTGGGCGGGGGGGGGGGGGGCGCGGCATTCGGAGCGCACGGCCAACCGACCGCTCGAGCGGAGGGCTGCCTGCGCGTAGCCTGCTGCATACCGTTTAACAGCGACGGCGCGCCTAGAAGCGCTCGACTCCCGTTCGCGCCGGGAGTCGAGCGTCCAACGTGGCAGGCAGCCAGCAGCGACGCGTGAAAGAACGCGAGCGCGCGC
Organism: Cristatella mucedo; assembly: GCA_009760855.2. Lineage (NCBI taxonomy): Eukaryota > Metazoa > Bryozoa > Phylactolaemata > Cristatellidae > Cristatella > Cristatella mucedo. Next base: position 1,558,765 of record WPIO01000065.1, on the reverse strand, counting down.
GGGGACGGTCGGCGCGTACCAGGCTGGCTAGCGGGCGGCGCGTCAGCCCCGTGCGCGACGCTTCGCTCGGCTCGACGCGGATTAGTGGGCTAGGCGGGAGAGCCGGGCCGCGGCCCGACTCTCCTGCGGTCGGCCTCGAGACCTGGCTGCCATCATAAGTCGCCGTCCGGCGCGATGCGCTCCGCGAACGCCAGCCGACGATACGATCGGCCCCGCCTCCGCCCATTCTCGTGCGCCGCCGCGGGCACCTAACGCCCATAGCGACTGTCGCGTAGTCACGAAGTCGCAAAGTACGTGTCCGGCGCCGCAGGCGCGCACAAGATGCACACGACGCGGCGCCGCGGGCCGTACTAAAAGCGCACGTACCTCGCAGGAATTCCCTGCACCCAGCCGGCGGCACCGCCGTGACCTTGACCAAGCTGGCTGGCGGATGGAGGCTACGCGTCGGCACGAAAAACAGCCGTGTACCCGCGAGGCCCGTCGGCGTTCCTAGGCCGCGTAACCGTGCAGCCGACCTAGCCTCGGCATGCCTTCATTCATCCTGAGGTAGCTGCTCTGCTCGGTACCTTCGCCTAACCACTGCCACGGGTAAGGGCCAGCTGGCAAGAGGGCTCGCCTCGTTGACCTGTATTGGAGGCTCCCGCGGCCGCACCGCGACCCCGACCTGCCTGCGCCTGCGCCGCCGCTCCCCCTGTGCATGCGCGTCGTGCTCGCAGCCTGCCTGTCGGACGACGTTGCCCAAGCTTTCGTTCGCCTTCTTATTTGGCCCCTCTCCACCACCGACGCTAACGCGATTTCGGCGTCGCGCGCGGCGCGCGGTAGGCCCCGCGCCGAGCTGGCCGGACGCGGCTCGCGGTGCGTTCTCCTCTCAGCTCAGCAGCTTTGCATACACTTCGACGCCTTTCCCTCGCGTCGTCTCGCACCGCCGACGTACTCGGCCACGCTGCCGTCGCTGCCGATCAGTTCGGGCCGCGCGCTGTTGAAAGCGCGCAGCTTGGCGTCGGCGCCGCCCGCGCCATCGCGCCCGCCTTGTTTTCTCGCGAGTACTCGCTCTGCCGTTTCAGTGCGCTGACGGCAGACGCGCTCGATCGCGCGGCGGCCTAAGCGTCGCATCTCGGCCGGCCTGCGGCGGCTCGGTCGACGAGACAGATGCACGCGACCTTGTCGCGTCGCCGCCGCCGCCGCAGTTGAGCCGCAGGAAAAGGCTAGAGCGGCCGTGCGCCGATACGAAGATGGACGTGCGCGTGCTGCAGGAGCTCATCGAGTGCTCAGTGTGCTTCGAGCGCATGGGTCCGAACAGCAAGGTGCTGCCGTGCCAGCACACGTTCTGCCAGCCGTGCCTCGAGTCGATTGTGCGCACCCGCGGCGAGCTTCGCTGCCCCGAGTGCCGCGTCCTCGTCGCGGCCGCGGTCGGCGAGCTGCCCGCCAACATCCTCCTCATTCGACTGCTGGATAGCCTCAAGGTGGTCGGCGCTGGCTCTCTCAGCTCGGACCACCAGGCGTCGGCCAGCTGCTCCGAAGTCGCAGCGCAGCAGGTAGGCGTCGTCGTGGGTGTGGCGTGGCGCCACCCACCGCCGCTGGCTCGGTCTGCGGCCACCGAGTGCTGCTTTACGTTGCACTTCCGAGCGTGCCTGATTGATTGACGGATTCCCGGGGAGGGATGGGGCTGCGAATAGAGCCGACAGTGCGTGGCAAGACGCTATCGTCGTCACGCACGCTCGCTCGACATTCGCCGGAAGTTAAATCAAAGCTGATTTGAAGGCCTCGTGTCTAAGGCGGCAGACGAGCCGCTGGCAAGCTTGCAAGTGGCAGTACCAAATATCGTCTGTTGCAGAACTCGAGCTCAAGACGTGGGCTAGTTCGAGCTCCTTAGCTCTGGGCTAAGACCGGGGGTGAATTGATTTACTCCAGAATCTACAAGGGTGTTGGTGGTCTGTGATGCTTTTGAGACATGTAACCTGAATGGAGAATATTAATCGAATACAAGCCGGGTTCATTGTGTGGTTTGTGTTTTCTGCATGATGCCAAGTCTTTATTTGTTAAAACCACTGAAAAGAGAGACGTCGTTAAAGGAGCTTTCAAGGTCGCGTAACGAATGAATCGAGCCTGGCTGCATTGAAAGCAAAAGGCCGGCCACCGGTGGTCGGATGAATTGTTCGCCTGCAGTCTTTCTAGGGGGCCCCTATCCTACCCGGTCTGTCTTGTTCGGTGTTTTGATGTATTTCTATCGATTCTGTGGGTATTGTGGATATCTTAAATCGGTGTAAGGATTGGACTCTGAATTGTTGCTGGCTAAGGCATTTGCAAGCCAATATTGCATGAGTAGAGCATGCCACGTGGTTGACATGTTGTCTCATTGCATGGGTCGGCAGATGGCAGCAATCATCGTTCAAACGACCATTGGAGCAGTGATCACACTGCTGCAGATAGCTGAGAAGGGCTCTGCTAAGACCAGTCTGGATGGGATCTCGTGGTAGACTTGCACTTCTCTCGGGCTACAGCAGTGCTGACTAGTACTACTGCAGGAGGCATGCCATTGATTTGGCTCTCGACCAGTGAAATCTACTTTGCTACTTCGTGCTCACTTCATATTGTGCTGCTCAGCCGCAGTCACCGGTGACGTACTCACTCCAGGGGCAAGGCCAAGGGTTAGCCCTTTTATAATAAAAAAAATCTGGCTATGCTGCTGAGTCGTATTCTATAATACCTGACACACCGGTGGTGACTTGTGTTTGCATTTTTGCTTGCAGGGGCTTGTGCGGCCCCCTTGTCAATTTTTTTTAATCCTTGCAACACGTAGCATTCTTCTCGGCTTTAAAGGATGTGCTTCCTTTTCATTTGCAGCATACGCAGTGTCTGGAAAGATTTAGTTATCTGCGGGTGCTATACAAATGTCCTATTATTATTTGTATTAGATGTGGACTGCTGCTTTTGGCCGTGCTATGTACGATGAATATACCTAGGCTATGTTTGTATTGATTGCATAGGACTGTCCGAAGTAGTACGTGCTGAGTTAGAGATGCATGTTCGTCGGATACACTTGTAGAAAATCACCCTGCACACAGCCAGTGATTTCTTTAGGAGTTTTGATAAAACCTAAGGTGAAATGGCCCGTAGACCTTACCAATACCAATGAAAAACCATCTGTATAGCTAAAAGAATAATCGGTAAATATGCTCTGCGTGTAAGTGTTAGTGTGGGCTCACTTATGTTGGAATAGCGGGCTTGTAGTTCTAGGCGCCGGTCCATCATGAGGCTATTATGCTTCATTGGATACCCTAAGACGATCGTGCATTCACTTCCGGCATTCGTCGATGATTGTTGAGGCTGTATGCATGTTAGTATTGGCTTGATAATTCTCGACTGTAACAAGATCATCTGGGAAGGGTCCTAGCTTCATGTTTGCATTTATTCACTTCACTAACGTCTCTTCATACTTCGACCGAAGCAGGGAAACTAGAAATGCAGTCATGTTGCTCAGGTTCCAAAAGCAAAATAGCTGTACTTGTAATCTCGGTGTGGTGCAATGGCTGAGTCCAGGTGGTCGCAATAGTTGCAATAAACATGACCACTGACAGAGTATACTTACTGCGCTTTCGTTTTCTAAACGCATTTTTGGATAATTTTGCCATGATAATGATAAAGATAATAATAAAACTAACGTACTATGAGCTTGAATACCATGCTTAGGCATAATCTGTGCATATCGCGGGCTGAGTAACCTGAGGTTCCATACTCTTTTCTCAGAAACGTGCAATTTATTTGACAGATGAACCCTCGGTATGTTTTTCGGTTTTTTGCATAAGGAATTACATAAAAACTGACAAGTTTTCCAGCTGATACCGGAATTTCGAAGGCTCGGAAACATTCATTGACCAAGTGTGCCATTCTTCCGCCTTCGAATGAGAATACTGTGGTAGTTGCTAAGGGTCACACTGGGTAGGCACCATCTCAGTCTAGCACCTGTCGCCCAGCCTCCACAGAGGCTGTCTGCCTGCAGCTGTGGCTTTTGTTAAAGCAGGTCCACGTCCTACGCATGCTGACCCCTTGCGTGCTGACCCCTTGCATGCTGCCACTAATCATATTTGCATGCTGACCTTTGTGCATGTCACCCCTAACAATGTTATGCTTGCTGTCATTGAGCATGCTACTACTAACTTTTCGATCATGCTTCCTTTGCAGCAAATGTAAAATGCGTAGAGAGATATAGAGTTCTCTGAGGGCGCTATATCAAATGTATTATTAGTAGTAGTATTATCTGCACCTCCGCTCGTAGTTACATTAGCGAGGCAAAGGATAAAAAGGCCAGATAGAAGCAGAGAGGAGAGGAGCAGAAATCAGCTGTAATCACCAGCCAACTGGTAAGGAGACAGGAGGTGGAAGTCGAGTGGCACTTCCATTTGCTCTTTAGTTCTGCACCTCGAGGAAGAGAGCTACTTGCAAAGAGCTGCTGGCCGTGCCCCCCCCCCCCTTGAAGTAGTGGCGTCGCCCACGTGTCGTGTCTGTGGGGAAAGGGGGTACTTTCAGCCTGGGTGCCCCGGATTTCCTATTTCTTACTTCTTGCCGGTCGTCCTCGGCACTCGAATGCAAGCTCTGTTGTAGTCTTATCAGTGTGCATGTTGGCGTTGGGATCTGGATCTTCGTGTGCTAAACGTGAGCAGACTCAGCTGGCAAGGCAACATGTGCTGCCATCTCTCTTTGCAGGACCTGCAATCGGCCATCGGTGCAGCAGCCGGCTCTCAGCCGCCGCCAGCTGCCCGAGCCCTGTATGACTATTGCACGCAGGAGCCAAAGTGAGTGGCTGGCGCCTCCTCCGCCTTTGCCTGACCGATGCATTCAGTAGCTCCGATGCGTGTGCGTGTGCTTTCTACCTGGGTCCGTGTAGCTGTTGACGCCAAGTGATTTCAATGTATGCAGCTGACCAACGCCTCATTTTGTGTGCGGGAGGTTCACTGGGCAGCTTGTTTCAGTGGTTCCCTTATCGATAATTCGTAGTCACAGATTTGTCCAATAATGTATTCTACTTTTCGAAGCGGTCGCGTGGAAACGATTCAAGTGGCAACTCGTTCGAGGCTGTTGGCTGATACTCTCTCACGTAGTGGGAGCCAGCTCACCATTTTTCTCTGCTAAGTCATCGGTCGCATCCATTGCACCTATTGCTTTCACAAAAGATCCGTCAAAAAAAATCTTGCACTTGCTGGTCGACTCGTGAGTTCCATCCTGTGAGGAGCCAGCCAGCGGCACCATCGCTTCTAAGTGGCAGCGCATCTAAGCAGCGCCCGCACCGCCGCAGCTTGTAAGCGGAGCCGCAGCTTGTAAGCGGCGCCGGCACCACAGCTTGTAAGCGGAGCCGCAGCTTGTAAGCGGAGCCGGCGCGGCAACTCGTAAGTGGCGCCGGCGCCACAGCTTTTCAGCGGCGCCGGCGCCGCAGCTTCTAAGCGGAGCCGCAGCTTTTCAGCACCGGCGCGGCTTGCAAGCAGCGCCGGCGCCGCAACTCATAAGCGGCGCCGGCGCCGCAGCTTCTAAGCAGCACCGCCGTCTACGCTTCTAAGCAGCGCTGCTGTGAGCTCTTCTAAGCGGCGCCGCTGCCTAAGCTTCTAAGCGGCACCGCTGCGAACTCTTCTAAGTGGCGCCACGACTGCTTCTAAGCGGGGCCACTTTTAAGCGGAGCCGCCACCGCCGCCACTAAGCGGCCTCGCCACCTCTAAGCGGCCCCGCCGCCTCTAAGAGGGCCGCCACCTCTGAGAGGACCCCACCACCTCTAAGCAGGCCCGCCACCTCTAAGCAGACCCAGCACCTCTAGCTTTTCTGGCAGTTCGCCAAGCTCTGTGGCAGTGTTGGGGTTGCCACAGCTGCAAACGCGCTGCTGCTGCTTCAGCAGCAGCAGCAGCTTCTGAGCTGCTCTCCTCCTCGAGCCACAAGCACATCTCTCTCGTATCTCGGCGCTACTTTTCGCCGATCAGCGGCGTATGCACGCGACGACTGTTTACCTTGTTCCGGGATGCAATGTAGATTCAGCCAGCACCCGTGCACGCGCGAATGCATTAGAGGCTACATACAGGTACGTTAGAGGCCTAAGAGAAGCAGCAATTTGGAGCGCTCGCACCTTGGCATAGGAATACCCTAATCAGGACCATTGAACTGCAGACCGGTGCTAAAACCGGAGAGGAGCTGCCCGCGTGGCTCAAATGCTAGCTGCAGTGCAAGCTATTGCTCAAAGCCCAGAGCGAAACTGGCGACGCAGTGCCTGGTACGCAGCCTTACTACGGATTAATAGATCGAGATCTATAAACGCTGAACGACTAGGTAGGATACCTGTGGCGGCGTAGGGGCACTCGCAGCCGGCTGCACCTTTTTTTTCGCTAGCGACTTGGCCTTCAAAAAAGGCGACCGGATCGTACTGCGCAAGCGAGTCGACGCCAACTGGCTGTTCGGAGAAGCCGGCGGCAGGATGGGCTTCTTTCCGGCTGCCTATGTTCAGGTGAGCTGTGCTGGCATGAGCAGAGGCGCAACGCCGCCGTTTGATTAGCTGCTTGGAGAGCTTCCCGCCGGGCCGGGTCCGCAGCAGCAGCAGCGCTTGCCGTGTCGGCCTGCAGGTCCTGGTGCCGCTGCCTGCCGTCGAGACCCCTACGCCGAGGGGCCGAGCGCTGTACGACTTCGAGTTGAGCGGTGACGAAAAGGATTGCTTGAAGCTTCGCAAGGTAAGTGATGGGTTATGAGCCTCGATCCGAGCTCAGCCGAGCACCTCGAGTCCAAAAGTGGCACCGATTGGCTGCTTGATGCCATGTGACACCCTCAGCAATGCTGCTGAGAGGAACAGGGAGGGAGGGAGGTTGGGCCGTGGCACTGGAAATTATGAAGTCGGCAAGCAGTGCTGGAAGCAACTGGCCTAAGACACCTCTCTCTACACCTAGTGCAGGTTTCGTAAAGGATCAGCTATCGGCTGTTCTTTGGATTTCGTGAATCGAATATACTTAAATCGTATATATTATATATAGGTTTTGTTACGTTATTACATATATAATATATATATATATATATATATATATATATATATATATATATATATATATATATATATATATATATATATCGTATATATTGTATATAGGTTTCGTGAAGCGAAGTAGTACAGGCACATCATCGTCTTAGAGGGGAGGGAGAAGGAAAGTGAACAAGCCTCTCGACCCAGGTCGTGGGTAGCAGGCACAGTTCTTTCTTAATTGCCTGCTGCAAGTGAGAGCAAAAGCCGCTGGGGCTTTTCGAACCCTATATGTGTGTGTGTGTGTGTGTGTGTGTGTGCGCGTGCGTGCGTGCGTGCGTGCGTGTATATATATGTGTATATATATATATATGTGTGTGTGTGTGTGTGTGTGTGTGTATATATATATATATACATACATATATGTGTGTGTATGTATACATATATATATATATATATATATATATATATATATGTATGTATGTATATATATATATGTATGTATGTATATGTGTGTGTGTGTGTGTGTGTGTGTGTGTGTGTGTGTGTGTGTGTGTGTGTGTGTGTGTGTGTGTGTGTGTGTGTGTGTGTGTGTGTGTGTGTGTGTGTGTGTGTGTGTGTGTGTGTGTGTAGGAGACTGTTGAATCGGCCGACTATTGCATTGTATGCTTTGCTAATTGCTCAAAACAAGCCGTTGTCTTTACAGAACGATATCGTCTCGATAATTCGTCGAATCGATGGCAACTGGCTGGAAGGTCGGCTTGGGGCCAGAGTTGGCATATTTCCTATTTCGTACGTGAAGCTTAATGAAGCCGCAAAGAACCTGCTGAAGGGCCCCGACACTGGTACAACTGCGGCAGTAAGCAGCCGACTTGTTCCTCCTACACCATCATCCGAACCTGTTGCGCAGTAAGTGCCGTACTGGCATTGATTTGCTCTTATTTGCTTTCCATGTTCGAGTTCCTTCTTGATTGCCATGCTCTAAAGAGTTGTGTCTTAGTTGTTTAATCGTGGTTGTGTCCGTGCTATCTCGTCTTTCTTTGTAGAGTGGTGATGACAAGCTCAAATTCAAATAATGACGAACCGACTTACAGCAACGTTCCATGGGCTGCACGTCCGCCCTCAGCTGTCAGGACCTCTCAGGATTTCATTTCTTCCAGCCGAACCATTGCACGAAGCACTGTGGATAAGAATTCGCCAGTAAGAGCCCCTCGGCATGCAACTGGTTGGCACTCCTGAGAATTGCACCTTAGGAATATCACCTTAGGTGCAATGCAGTTGCACTTTGCGACCCAGCTATGGGTTCGGGTCCTGTGTCAATCTAATCTTTACTGTTTCTGCCTCCAAGCAGTAGTCATAGCAGCTAGGACTTTACTGCCACTGTAGAAATGAGGCTGTTAAAGCAGCAGTGGTTGGTGCAGTCGGGTCTGGTGCTTGGTCAGCTGATCTGCTGACCAAACATCTGTCTGTCTTTGCTTGGGCCAATGCTGTAAGCTATATTATATGCATGCAATGTAACGAACTCTGCAACTCTTTGCCTTTCTCTTTGCCCGTTTCTGTTAAGAACGGGTGTGAGAAGTTTCTGCCAGTTTGCATCCATTTAGTCATTGTGTCTCTCTCCTCTCCTCTCTCCCGTTAGTGTGTGTGCGCACGTGCATGGACGCAAATGTGTGCATCTGTTTCTCTCAGCGTGTCCTTTTTTCTGTCTGCCCTTCTCTTACTTTTTGGCTGTCACTCTGTTTTTCTCTCACCTTACTCTCTGTCTTGTTCTCTCTGTCTGTCTTTCTCTATTCCCCTTTCTCTTCTCTCTGTCTGTCTGTCTGTCTGTCTCTCTCTCTCTCTCTCTCTCTCTCTCTCTCTCTCTCTCTCTCTCTCTCTCTCTCTCTCTCTCTCTCTCTCTCTCTGTCTCTCTCTCTCTCTCTCTCTCTCTCTCTCTCTCTCTCCTCTCTCTCTCTCTCTCTCTCTCTCTCCCTCTCTCTCTCTCTCTCTCTCTCTCTCTCTCTCTCTCTCTCTCTCTCTCTCTCTCTCTCTCTCTCTCTCTCTCTCTCTCTCTCTGTCTCTCTCTCTCTCTACCGTCTGTTTGTCTTTCTCACTGTCTGTCTCTGTATCTTTGTCTCTCTGACTCTACCTTTTTCATGCTGCCAAAAGGTGCGACCAAACCTGTAAGTTAGTCCTAGATATGACTGGTACAGGGGTCTTGAAATCCAAAATACGCGTATTTCCTGTGATCCCCTATGCTGATTGTGCTACGGCAGCTCGTAGCCGGGTTAGTTGCTGCAAGCCAGAATTTTCTTGTTCCCGATCTTCAACCCACCACCACTTGTTCGCTTCATAACTAGCTGATTTGCTTCCGCAATATCAACTTGCTCTCATTTTTGCCATGATCTATGCACTAGCCACACCTTTCTATCTCTTACTGATATCTTGTAACCACTGATGCCTTGCTCAGCTCTGTTTTGCCTGGTGGAGCTCACTATAGTGGTTCTTGTGCAACTATGCTGTCAGCTCTCTTGCCCTCAATTCAAGCGTTTTCTATCTAGTCGTCCTTTACTATGTTACTCAATTGTTGTGTGCTATGTTGATTGTTTCCGGTGCTTCTCACTTGACCTTTTCTTTTCTGTGTGTTTAGTCCTGCACTATTTTGCTTGCACAATTTCGGTCTAGCTTGGATACCACTACATCACATTTCTATCGAAGATAGAAATCAGCTGCTTTCCGTGAATATAACACACATTTACTTGGCAGCTGCTGCTGCTTCTGCCGGTGCGATTATTGCTTTGCTGCAGGGAGCTGCCCATGCATCGTAAACTGCTGCATTCTGCATGCTGCTGACCTTTGCTTTCCAGAAGCGCCACTCGGCCACGTCCTTCTCGAGCACACCCTTGCCGCCGCCGTGTGACGGCATTGCTTCGCAGCGGCACTCCATGGAGATCCTCCGAACGGAGGTCACTGCACAGCCGCTGCTGCAAGCGCCGTCTGGTGTGGGCATGCCGTCGCATACGCAGGCTTGCCCTGCACCACCTTCTCGAAATCAGGGAGCTCACAACGTTACTGCAGCTGCTCAGAAATACGTTGGTGGAGCCAGCACTCAAGTGATCCCCGTGTAAGCAGCACCAGCTCTCGTAGCCATGGCCGTGCCTACGGCCGAGCTGTGAGCTGCGGCTGCACCGATCTTGCACTTTGTACTACAATATTCATTCGAAATTCGAGCTTTGCTCGCAGATTTTCGGTCGATTTCTGCGTCATTAGAGTGGATATTCGTGGATATTGTGGGTATTGTGGTAATTCGTTGCAGCCTGTCCTGCTGATGGCAGTGTAGTAGCAGCTCGGGTGAGAGGGTACATGTTTTGAGGTGGGAGGGTACTGGTTCGTACATGTTTCGTGTGAATCTTCAGCAGCTGGCCTGCGGGTACTGCCAGCGTGTTGGCGACTTGCCCTCGGCCTATCAAATCTGCAGGGGTATGGGTATCACACACTTATACACACACACACACTCACTCGCTCGCTCGCTCACTCACTCACTCACTCACACTCAATCACTCACTCGCATGCACACACTCACTCACTCACACCCTCACTCACACACTCATTCACTCACTCACTCTCTCTCTCTCTCACACTCACTCACACACTTCACGCCACTCCACTCACACACCGAAGAAGCTTGTGCCTGTTCCGGAAGTGCAGAAACTTGTGCCTTCAGTGGCATAATTTTTTGAACCCACATGTTGTGGGCACCCTCGGCCTGTCAAGCTGACAGACACCAGCTAGCCAGGCTCCAGCTGTTCCCTGCTACCCCAACCCACTAATGTATGGACCGTGCACGACCTCTGCTGGCTCTGCAGACTCCGGCTGCAATGGGCTGTTATCAGCTTTGCTGACTGGCTGGCAGGCAGGCAGGGGCGCCGACCGTGGTCATCCCGTCCTTCTGTTCCCGCTGCTTCCGCTTCCTGCTTCCACTCTCCTTGCACCTCTGGTTGCCCTCGGGTTTTTGCTGCTCTGCTCAAGTCCTTGCCGTTCTCTCTTCAAGATGGAAAACTGCTTGTCCTTGTTAGTTAACACAAATGTGCTCGTGCTTGAACGTTAGCCAGTGGTAGCAGTGATCATTCTGGGATGGGTTTTTATCCACTTAAGACCGTCTATTGGTTTGTGTAGCTTGGACCTGGTGTGAGTTTTTATGACAGGCTTGACAGAACCTATGGCTTTATGGCCAGCCTGTGAGGAGAACTGCCGTGGGATTACGGTTTGAATGCAAGCCCGGTTTTTTATGCCTTTTGTGTTTGTCTTTTGCTTTTCATTGTTGCTTGGTGGCACCTGTGTACTGCTTGCTTTCCTGCATTTGTTGGTCACCGTTGCAAGCTTTTGTACGCCCAGTCTGTTGCGACTGGCCACGGGTGCAGTTGGTAGAGCACCCAGCCAGCCAGCGGGCCCTGGCCACCAACCGATTTGCTGACTTTATAGCAGTTGCTCTACCGAGTTCCTTTCCTTTGCTCCTTTCTCTTTTGTCTCGGTGCATTCTCGCCAGACAGAGCATTGCCGAGGTCGCACGATCTCGGTGCTCGGGGCTGGCGTGTCGCATGTCTACCGCCTGTATTGCACGTGCCCACGGCTATCCAAATCTTCGATCGTCTGCCACCAGCGCTAGAGTGCCTCGCCCCTGTTCTGACTCTCCGCTCTGCCCTACCTCAAGAGCTGGCATCGCTGCGATGTAGTTGCTAACAAGGCAGCACCCTACACTTAACCCCAGGGGGCTGACCGACCGACCGACCCTGTGCTGCCTTTGCTCTAGCAAAATGTGGTCTGATCTGATTGCTAGATAAATGCTACTAGAGCCGCAACGCTGGCAATTAGGTGGGTGGCTCCAGTGCCCTCTGCAGCAGCCGAATGTGCAGCAGGCATGCTACCGTAGCAGCAGCTGGAGATGAATGGTGACCTCCGAGCAGCAGAGCTAGTTAACATGCCTGCTGTAGCCTGTTTGGCCGTCGGAGCATATCATATGTGTGTGTGTGTGTGTGTGTGTGTGTGTGTGTGTGTGTGTGTGTGTGTGTGTGTGTGTGTGTGTGTGTGTGCGTGCGTGTGTGCTAGAGTGTGGTATGCCTGTGTATTCATATGTGCTTATTGGTTGGTGCTCATCTTGGCCTTATGGCCCAGATCAAAGTATAGAAGCCAGTCAGGATTCTTGCCTTGTCGGCACGGACTGTTGGAATTCTATCGTGCTGCACTTGCCGCAGCACTCCCACGTACCTATTAATAATTTTATGAAATTTTCAGACTTTTTGGTTTCTACTTCCAACATACTGGTTTTGGGTTTGGTACCCACTGCAGGTTATGTGCGCGCTTGTGTGTGGGGGGGGCACCTGCAGCCGTGCAAACAATGCAACTCTTCATACGCACCGCATGGCTAGCGACTTGCTGCAAGCCGGGCTTTACTGGTTCAGGCATAGCAGACCTGAGAGAGCCGTTCTGGTTCGCTGGTCGCTCTCTGCACAAGTTTCGAGGCCGTGATTGGGTCATAAATGGAAGTTGATCTTTCAGAAAAAGTGTATAGAAATCTCTGTCAATATGTATCAGTGTTTCTTTCATGGCCGGTAGGCAAAACTTGTCGTTTCGTGAATTGGCGACCTTCACTGCAAGCGCTTTTATAAAGCTCCTTTTATGGAAGAAACTGTTCAGCTGCTCATAAAAAATGTGCGTAGTTATACGTGCATGCATCATAGCCTGTCAGCATAGTGCCCAAATTTAGCCCTTCCGCTACCGCTTGTCCTTAGCAGGGTAACTTGCGTTCTACAAAGATCTCGTGAGGCATACTGTCTGTTCGCTGCTCAAGCACCAAATGGCTGGTTGGCTGCAAGTGGGCATTTAGGTCTGCAGCTCGTTTGAGCATTTGTGCAGGCACGCTCCCTATGCTGCCGTTGACCCTCTCTTGGTCTTTAATTGCCGGTAGTTAAAAAGCGAGCTCGGCGATTAGCCGCTGCCTTCCTATTTCCTCCTAGCTCTGTTTGACTGCCTTCTGTTACACGTCACCTCCTCGGACTGAGCTGGGCTCTAAACTGGCTGCTGCTGCTGCCACCATTGCTGCCCGCAAGCCTAGGCCTAGGCCGCAATGGTGGCTTGTGGGATTTACCTAGACCTAGGCCGCTATCGCTCCTTTGCAGACACGTGGCAATGTTCAACTACAAGCCGCAGCGAGACGACGAGCTGGAGCTCGAGAAGGGGAAGCTGTACAAGGTCAGCGACGTCTGCCGCGACGGCTGGTATCGAGGCGTGTGCCTGAGCTCAGACCGCAGTGGCGTGTTTCCGGGCAACTACGTACAGTCGGTGATCGGGTAAGATGCTGCGGTAGCTGCTTGGCAGCGAGTGCGTGTGGCGAGCGCTACGCGAGTGAGCGACACATCGAGCGAGCGCACATCCACTCCTCCCACTCTGTCGTTGCAGCCTTCCGAAAACCAACGGCGAGCAGCAGCGGAGCAGTCCGTCGTCGCAGCACGTCGCTGCGCCGTGCAGTCCTCCGCCCGCTCATCAGGCAGACGGTGGAGGCTCGTTGGCACGGCAACAACAACACGGCAACAGCACGCCGGTGGCGGCACTTGCCGACGAGATTCTGCTCGCCTTGCCGCCTCTTCCTGCTGGCGACGCCGCTGCCTCGTCGGCATCCGGCGCCGCTGCTGCGCGACCGCTCACGACGCAGGCCGACAAGGTAAGCCGATCGTGCTCGGCCGCCGCTGGGGGCCGTATCGAGTTGCCTCCTTCCTTCCGATCGGCAAGCGGTGGTGCTCTTTTAATTTTTCAGAAGCTCGAAAAGGGCAGCAGCAGCTCCCGGGTGAGCTCTCCAGGCCGCTCTGGCCAATCTTGTGCGGAAGTGACAAAGCCAAATCAGGCGTCGGCTGCCACCATCGGCCGGGCTGGTCAGGGGCCCTTACTGGCGGTGGCTGCGACCGACTGCCCGGACGTGACGCAGGGACATCATGGCAGGTGGGCAGGCCGGCATGCAGCGAGGCGAGACGTTGCTGCCACCGCTGCCAGATTGCTGGCTGCACAGAGGCAGTACAGTTTCGAGCCGTCGCCCATTGCTTGACGATTGCTTCGACAGGGCTACCTCACTGCCTGTCGTGTGCAGCGTTGCCACCGAGCCCGCTGTCAGCGTGCATCAGGCCGAACGCGTGCTCAGAGGTCGCCGCAAGGCTGGATCGCTGGACTCAACGCTTGACGATCAACTGAAGCCATGCTTTGATGACAGCCCTAAAGCAGTTAACAGCTCACGGCAAACGGTTCGAGTTGTGCCTCCTGAGAGGTAAGTGCGTGTGTGTGTGTGTGTGTGTGTGTGCGCGTGCAAGTGCGCATGTTTTAATGTGCCTCGGTGAGAGCAAGTGCCAAGTGATTGCATTAGCGTTTGTTAGCTCATGTAGAACCCTCCCAATGACCTGGTGGGATTGTCACGCATCCTTGACTTCGAGGTCCTGGACTCGAATTCTGCTGCTTTGAATTGAGCTTTTCGAAGGGCAGTGGATGCCCATGACCACAGTCAGACAGTGAGCATTGCCGACGTTGCACTTTGGGCAAGCCTGGAGGGAGGGCGCTCCAAAACATGAAGGAAGCTTATAAAATGCAGTCACAATGCAGCCACGGGATCGGACCAATAGGTCCTTGCCTGTGAATATGGCCTTAAGATTTAATCTGTTTTTTCTTGCAAGGCTGGAAGCTAGAGATGTATGGAGAGATTTGTGAGAATTGTACGCCTGTGGTAGCTCGGTTGTGGCTGCTAGTAACTCAGCCAGCTCGCTGATATCACTTGCTGTGACAAGCAGGATATTGCGCTGCTGTGCAGCAGCAGGATTGTTTGCTACCACTATTTTTACTATTGCATGTACCGATTACTTACATTACTGTAACACTGCAACCAGCATATAGCTACCAGAGACAGGATGATGGTGTCGACATCCCGATGGGATTCTGTCGACCTCGTATTATTGACCTTAAAACTGGTTTCTCGGTCCGTGTCTCTCCCCCTTCTTTGCACAGTGTGAACACTCCCTTTTGCCTGCGTATCGCCAAGCGCAGTCTAGGCTGTCTTAGCTCAGGAGTAAGATGCTTGCTCTTCACGACCCAGGTCGTTGTTTCGAGTCCTGTGGTGTGGAATCCTTTATTGCCCACTTCAAGCATCGGTGTACTTTCCGGCCTTCCTGGACCTCAGATTCTCTCTCAGATCCCTTGCAGCTTGTTAGCGGACATTCGCTCCTATGTGTCAGCTGACTTTCTTAAATCCAACGACAAGACCAACCTCCTAGCTATAGACAACCCCCAAGTGTCATTCGGAAACTGGAAACGCTCGCCCTCGAAATTGGCTCAGTCGCAATCGTCCCGGTACCGTCTGTGTGGAATAAAGGTGTCTTATTCCAAAATACCCTTTCGCTTGATCAATACGTCAACTTCTGCTGGCAAGTCTGCCAAGTTTTAGCAGCGTTATGTTGCAAAAATTTGGGGCTGATTAGAAAAGGTATCACGGCCGAGTTAGTCCCTGCATTTTTTTTCGAGATCGCTATGTAACTCAGCCTTGCTGAGTCTTAGTGCTGGAGCATTAAGTCCTGGAAGGAGAGATTCACTGAAGTCTAGAAGGAATGCAAGTGCCAGTGCAGTAAGATGCCTCCAGATGGTGCAAAACTTGCAGCTAGGCCTGTCTTCTGTAAACTGCCACTTTCCATCACTTTCATCTGTCACGTGCTTTCCTATCAAGCAGCATGTCAACTTCGATGGTGTGTCACTCACTTTCAGAATGCTCTATTCTCGTTGTACGGCTTGCTTATCTTAAGTCCTTGGGTTTCCTCTTGCACCACCACCCATTCTGACTAAAGTTGTTTAGCTGTGTCTCTAACTAACCTCAAATTCTTCAGAGACCGTATCTTCAGTTCCTATGCAGCTAAAACATGAAACTCTACAAACTAGCTTGACATCCTCTGGATTCGTACCGGTTAAAGCTAAAAGTCCACTTGTGTCACACAGCATTTGCTCCGTCGGTGGGATTGTCCTTAATAACTAATATTAATTCGACTTCTGCCAAATACCCACACTCTTATGTACTCCGGCAATGTTGCCGACGGCTTTTGAGCTAAGCCTCTACTGATCATGAGGCATAAAAGCCAGGCACGATATATAGTAATATTTATTAACGTCTTAGGAGCATATAAAAACTGCTTTGAACTTTTTCCTAATAAGAATTTGTTCCACTTTGGTTCTTGATGACCTCTTGCACCCTGCTGGGCAAAGAGACTACTCTGCATTAGCATGTTTTGCACTGCCATGGCGGCTGGTTCCGAAGCATCTTGATCTGGCTGCAACATTTAACCCGTCTCTACCTTGCTCCTGAAGTGACATTGTCCTTGTGTTGCCGTCACTTTCTGTGGCTGTACTGAGTGCTTAGCCAGCTGCTACAGCGAGTATCGTAAGTGCTGTCAATCAATCTCCTTGATTTTTTGGAATGTTCTATTAATCACTCTCTAAATCATCCAGACCCTTGTGCCCAGGGTTGACCCAGGTAGGCACCAGCATCTTACTGCCATGCTCACTGGGGCGACATGTCGACACGTTTCATGGCCGAAATGGTTGTGGACCTTGAGCCCAATAGTTTGATGTGGTAGTCAGCAGCTGTAATCACAAGGCCTTTTATCGAGTGCCGCGATCTGTGCCGGTCGTGATGCGGCCGTGTGCTTATAGTTATGGCAGAAGCCTGCAAATTGAAGCAAGCAAATGTCACGTGTATTCTAGATCTGGGCTAGTGTCTGCCTGCTCCTGCTGCAGGTGCCTTTGAAGCTGCTGCTTTTCATGCAACGTTGCTCGGTGTTTTACCCCTTACAGGTACCGTTGTATTGTGCCATATCCTGCGCAGTGTGATGCAGACACGGAACTCGTAATTGGAGATGTTGTACTTGTCCACAAGAAGCGCCTCGACGGCTGGTACAAGGGAGTCCACCAGCGCACTGGCAAGCGTGGACTGTTCCCTGCTAGCTTCTTAGAGAGATACTGAACTCGCTGCCACGGAGCTTGTTTGTGTTCACTCGCCGTGCAGCTTCATGCTGAGGCTGTCAGCATCTCTCATACCGTTAAAAGCACAATTGCTACGATCCTCAGTGCTTTTGCCTGCTGCTTTTAGCTATTTTTTTAACCTAGTTCTTAAGTGGTCTATAGTTGGGACAGCCCTTTGTCCGGAACTAGCACATTTTTGCTGTTGGTTCAAATAAAGGGAATGCACAACCACCCCAATTTTGTTTGTCTGCAGCTTGCACTGCTAGTTAAGTCAGATCTGCGACTGCCTGTCGTAATGTAGCCTATTTCTCAGATTTTTTCATTTTAGAATGTAGATACTCTTCGTTTGAAGCACATGCTGTGAATAGTTAATGCCGCAGGTAGTGAGTAAACGAAGGCAGAATAGGGTTCGACGAATTACCGCAATCCACACTAAATAAGCTAAAAATCGACAGGATATCGGTGCCGAACTCAAATTTTTGGTGGATATTGTAGTACACCGTCGATTTTATCTACCCACCAAATTTCATTATATTGTGCTCACGCGAGCTCAGGCAAATGGGCTGCAAATATGAAGGCCTATACAGCAATCTGCTTTAAGCCATCACAAATCTAATCTTCGGCACTAAGCTCCAACCAGTGTGGAATATAAAACAGCTGTTTTACAAGGGCAGTCACAAAATTTCCCGCCATTCTGCTCACATGTTCTCCTCACAAAGTCCGCTAAAATAGATTGGAGCTGCCCGGGCCAATAACGCACAAAATCCACGGCATTCTATCGAAGAGCAAAAGAAGTGCTATGCAAGAAGCTTCTTTTCTTATTGCATATGGCAGTACACTCGGTGATAAGTCTACTCACATAATTTCACTTGCATGGACACGAGAGTTCTCATGCCAATTGACAACAACTTTGGCCCCAGCCAAAGTGCCGAGCTCCAGTTTGTATTGCATATCAAAGCACTGCCCCGAGTGCACACCCATGTAAATTCAAGCCATTGCACATCCGTGCACTCTGGCAATGCACGGCAATCGCCCGAAATGGCCTGGGCAAATACAGTAATCCACTGCAAATCATCCTCTAATCCTCAACGCTAAGGTCTGATGTATATTGCATATAAGCACTAGACCCAGTTCAAAGTGCCACCGAAAAATTTCGAACCGAGATTGAGCATGCACGCGATCGAAATCGCCTGCAACACCTCAGTTCCATACCGCAATCCACTGTCATCTGCCACAGAACGACCAGAAAACGTACACTAGAAACTTTATTGAGATTTTACATTGCTCTACTCCTCTATTATAGTGTACTCAATTTCATTATAATTGCCTTGGCATTCTGACGCAATGCACTGCCGTGGCTCGGGCCAATACCGAAATCCACTGCCATGCAAAATGTCCCGAAATAGGTTTCTTAATGCTCCAATTTTTGAATACATATTGCAACACACACTAAGTTCAAGGTGCAACGGCATGATGCTAACTAATTCCGGATGTACATACTCGGGCAATCCATGGCAATAGCTCGGTTCGGAGCTGCAATCGACCACAATCCGTGGTAAATCGGCCACAAATCGACTCCGAAAAGCTCGTATTGTCGTCGCATATAATATTTTACTGCTCTCAAAGTGAAACCATTGAATTTTCAAAGCCATCTTGCTCGCTAATTGATGGGAATGCACGGCAATCGGCAGCAATAGCAGGGGCCAATTCTCCAATCCGTGAGAAATCGAGGAGAGATTGGCTGTGCGAAGCTTCAATGCTCATTCCACTTAACATCTCACTTTTGCTCGAGCATAATTTCAACCCATTGTGTGAGTTCAATCTTGGACAACGCTTGGCAATCGGCAACAATGGCTCGGGAAAATACGGCAATCGATAACGGCATGTTACAAATGAACAGAAAGCTGGTGGGCGACTTTTCTTGCGTATTTAAAGTGCATCCACATCCTTTCAAAAAACCGCCGCGTACAATCGAGGGCAATGTATGGCAATCGACAGCAATGGCCTTGGCCAATAAGCAATCCGTGGCAAATCGACAAGAAATTGGCTGTGCGAAGCTTTAATTCTGATTTTACGTCTCACGTTGCGAGTTAACGTCTCACGGTGCGAGCACATAATTTCAACCCATTGCATTCGTTCAATCTCGAGCAATGCATGGCGATCGACGGCAATGGTAGGGAAAATAAAGGTTTTAAGAGTAAGGCTTTCGAGTTTTTGGGGACATCAACCTCTGAATGACGAATTCTTGACGTCGTCTTCGAGGAGGCTGCCTACGAATAAGCTTTTGCTGGTACAGAACCAGCTGAACAGGCTGCCCCATGGGTTTGTTCAAAGGCCGGGGGGGGGTAGAGCCAGGAGTTATTTAATGGGGGGACTGAAACTTGACCCCACCTGAACCTATCAATCATGTCAGGTGGCGCATCCCGTCCACCCTGCTTAAGGGAGTTGCCTCCAGCCAGTCCCCTCCTATGCACGTGTTCGGAGGAGCCAGCAATAGAGCTACAGCTCAAGATTACCCACGACGGTCCTTTCCCACGATGCTCCAATGAGCTGACACCTTTCTACTGGTATATGATGGGCTATAACAATATTCCTAATTTTCGTTGACATGGCTGTCAGTCGGGTTACCGTGACACTTGAAGGAGGGATATTGAAGAAAGGATCGAGCGTTTCAGTAGGCCGTTGTCCAGTGAGCTCGAGCGACTGATTTCGCTTCCGTTCGACTTTGGCCTGCAGCTGGCAATGTCCACAGTAGGTGTCCGCCGTATGGATATGGGAACGCGACGCATATCCAAGATGCACTCCTAATAGAAGATGATTCAAAAGACGTCGTGGTACATCATGATACGTGAATAACCAAAATCTAATTCGACCAGCACCACGAAACCTTCGGGTCTATCTGAATTCTGCGACGCCTGAGCGGTAAGCCTGCCAAAAAATAAAAAAATACCAGAGTGATCGACATTCAGACACTTAGTTCTCGTAGATACTACGACATCCAACATGTGACTAAATTTTTCGCTCAAACCAGAACAGTTTGTGTAAGATCCTTGACGATTAAGGCCTGCTGTTTGCATTTTCTTGACAGCTACCAATGACAAATAAAAACATAATTCATTTGTATAGCCCCCCTAAGAGACTCGACCTCTATTCAGGCGCTCCACAACCCGGGGCTCGAGCCCACGACTTCAGCCAGACTTTGGTCGGGGCGAGCTCGTTAACCGCTGGGCCAAATTATGAACTGACCTCCTTGCATCTGACAAGTGGAAGCTACGACTTCCTGTGCTTCGCAATAACAAGAGGCCACTGTATTCGAGTAGAAGAGGTGAAATATCAAATGACTGTCAATTGCAGACATGTACGCATATCATGTAATAATTTTAGTCATGAAAATGACCACGCGCTCAGGCCGTAAGCGCGGAGAGCTAGCCATCTCGGATGATTCACAGCTACTTGCGTATCCTCGGAAGAGACCTTCCTTTGTAACTTTAGGAATTCTCGAGACCTTTCTAAAAACTCTCTTCACAGTAACCGAAAATGTGTCAACATTCTTTTTTAGAATTTTCGGAACCTCGGTAGGCTTTCACACCCCAAAACTCCACTCCTTGCCCCAGGTCCCCCTTTAAATACTGTTTTTAAAGTTTTCATAATTTCTCGGAAAGCGTCGTTTTAATTCCAACTTTAAAAAACCTTGAGCGCGCTCAAAGCCAATGCCGTCAATCGCATGCTCGAACGGCAACTCGAACCGCGGTCGCCTGTGGGAAGGCAGCCAAGCGCTCACTAACATCAAAGGGAGCAGACTCTGGCACATTGACGACGATTACCCAAAGATGTCCGTAAAAATAAACAATGCAATAGCCGACTATTAACTAAGGAAGCACATAAAAACGATTAATTTTTTTTAAACGCACCAGCCACCATAGCAAATAATTTAGTGAATAAACGCGATTCCTGCATATGAAGCCAGCTAAGGATTACAGATAGATAGCCCTAACAAATGCACTAATGACCATACCATAATGACCATAATGATCCGTCTAACTCAATCTAGCGATCCAGACGTTAAATGCATATGTCTATGCACAAACAATCGATGCCAAATAGGCAAGTCAGCACCTACAAATCATTCATTCAAGCCACTGATAAGTAGCTTAACAATAACGAGGAACAACTAGTTTGAAGGAACCCTGCGAGGATTACCAGACCCCTTAGAACACGGCAATATCAGCTACCCCCTCCCCTGCATCGAAGACTTGATGGTGACTTTAGCTGGGAGGAGTATTTTTCCAAGATAAACCCGATAAATGCTTACTGCGGTTTCGCTAAAACGTCAGTACCGCCCAGGATCGAGTGGGCTGTGCCGCTCAATGCGGTATGCCGGTGGGATGTGCTGCTGATGGTGATAGTGATTGATGGGACGTGGGGTAGTCAGGAGGTACTGTCGGTAATTGATTTACAGTGGGGGGAGCAGTCGCGCCTTCCTGCGACCCACGTCCGTTCGACTCCTTACTTTCCAGGGCGTGGTAAACTACTTGGCGTCGCTTCTCGCACCACTTCGCTGACGTGCTCCGCCCCCTTCGAGCTTGTCAAATCTCGAAAGGGAACTTACAGACTGCTGCGGACCGAAGACGTGTCAATGGCTTTTGATGCCATCAAGGCCGGCCTGGCTTATGCTACTCTGATCGCCGATTGACGATGCCCCCACTTCGCTCGTGTTAGACGCCTCTGTGCACTCCTTAGTTGCTGTCCTTGCCGAAGCTACATGAAGGCTAGTGGAGAGCTCTGGCCTTTTTCTCTCGGGCTTAGAACAAAATCGGAAGCCGCTATTCCACTGTTGATCGCCTACAGCTTCTGCTTATAAGGCAGTATGCCATTTCGTTTTGAATTGATTTAATATTAACAATAATAATACTTTCATTTAGCGCCCTCAGAGAACTCAATCTCTGTCTAGGCAACTTACATATACTGTAAAGAAAGTATGCTCGAATGGTTAGTGGCAGCATACTCAATGACAACTAGTATAACATGGTTAGAGGTGACATGCAAAGGGTCAGCATGCAAATATGGCTAGTGGCAGCATGCACAATGTCAGCATGCATGAGCACACAAAGGACGAATCACAAGGACCCACTAAATGCTGTGATAAATAGGTGCTTTTGTAGCTTCTTTTTAGACGTAGTCAAGTCAGGGGATGTCGTGACGCCAGTCAGAAGTGAGTTCCAGGCTTTGAGGGCATATGAACTAAAGGCACGGTCTCCAAAGGATTTGCGGTTGATTTGATGCCCAGCTCAAAGATTAGATTCAGAAAACCATGTGGTACGACGCTTAGCCTGGTGAGGGAGTAGGTCTGATAGGTAGGCTTGAGCCAAATTTGAGTGACAAAACCTTGAAGTCGATGCGTTACTTGACCTGGAGCCAGTACATGTTGGCAAGAAGTGATGTGATATGGAAACTGCGATGCTTACGACAGACAAGCCTAGCTGCAGAGTTTTTCACTAGCTGTAAGCGCCTGAATGCACAGGCCGGTGGACCAGCAATCAGTGAGTTACAGAAGTCGTGATCAGATGTCACAACTGCATGGACCCATTTAGTGTACAATCTCTGTCTAAACAAGCCCGAATTTAGCCATGTTATTGAGCTGAAAGTAGGCAGACTAGACTGTGGAGCTGATGTGGTCGTCTGATGAAAGGTCACTTTAGAACAGGACGCCTAGATTTCGTACAGATTCAACAGGAGATATACCCGCACAGCCGATTTTGAGCGTTAGATTTTCCAATTTCTGAATCATACTTGATTTGCCTTAACTAGTAGGTTGGCTTTAATCATCATTCAATTAACGAAAGTTTGCTGACATTCATCTATGAATGTCATCAATACATGATGAAAGTGAGTTGAGAGAATTCGAGGTGCTCGAAGGCTGGGAGATATCAAAGCCAAGGTACAAAAGGGTGTCATCTGCATAGAAGTGAAAGCTTACATTGTGCTTGGCAATCACATCGGCAAGAGGGAGAGTATAAACGGTGAAAAGAACAGGACCGAGCACAGAGCTCTGAGATACCCCATACGTCAGTGGTTCCTCGGATGATCTTTGTCCCTGCGCATCAATATTCTGGAGTCGCCCACAGATAGGACTTGAACCATTGCAGCGCAGAACCAGTGATGCCCAGGTGAGATGAGAGGTGCTCGAGAAGGACTTTGTGATCGATATTATCAAAAGCCGTCGAGAGATCAAGCAAAACAACTCAGAGTCTCTATATAAGTCTGCATTCCTGAGAAGGTAGTTAGTACACCCGAAGCAATGCTGACTTGGTGGAGTAATTAGCTCTAAAGCCAGACTGGAACTCACTAGTTAGGTTTGAAGTTTCAATATATGAATTCAGCTGTTCTGCCACGACTTGTTCCAGTGTCTTTGATAGGAAGGATAAAAGGGAGACTGGGTAGAACATGCTCAGGTTCTCTTGGTCTTGAGGTTTGGTGCTTTCTTGAGTAGTGGCCTGACTACAGCCTTTTTGAAAAGTGCCCGAACATGACCTGAGACTAGTGACATATCTATTATGTTAATATGCATGGCAGCTGTAGATCTATGCAACGTCAAAGCAGGACATTCGGAATAGGGCCTAGAAGACTAGTTGTCTTCTTTGATTAGGATACAAACTTCAGGACGAGGTAACTAGTGGTCTTCTCGAATGTTGACATTTAAAAGCTGCACGGAATCGGACAAAGTTCTAACGGGTAGGCTGCCACAGAGAATGGACTCCCTGATCTTGTCCATTTTGCTGACAAAGAAACTAGAAGAGTGATAGGTCATCACAAGGATCACTGTGTGAGGAAATAGCCTGGGAGTGGTTAAGGAGATGGTCGATCGTAAACGTCAGCATTTTTTATTGTGCATCTGTGATCCAGCAATGCTTTAATACAAGCTAGACTTTACCTTTGCAAGGATCGATTGGTACGATCTACAGTAGTCTTTGTATGCCTAACAATAGGGTGTCAGTCCTGATCTTATGTATGCTTTTTCAAGCTTGCACTTAGTAGGCCTAGTTAGTTTGACGTCTGTGGTAAATCAAAGGCCTCCTGGGCGAGGGCTCACAGTTTGAGTAGTCAGAGGTGCATCTCGTAGACCTTGTCAGCTTGTGTCATGTTGCAGCAGTCTATTAATGATTACACGTCGGAAGGGGGATTGGACAGCAGGGGCAAAGAAGATATTCTCGCGCTGACATAATCTATATCAAGGGACTTGAGGTTTTACGATTCACAACTGGCTAAAGATGAGGAGGAGGGCACTGTAGACTGAATGAGATCTGCATGTGCTCAGATGCACAGAATTTGGAATAATAGGCGATGTCGTCGTGACCGAAAGTCGCTTAGGCTGTGAGTGCGCTATTCAAAACTCTCCTGCGTAACACCCACGTGGTCTTTATGACTTTGTGGAGCTACAGACGGAGATACAAATGATGGTGATGTCATGCAGTAGTAGGAGAAAATTTGATCTAGTTGGTGACCCTTGATGTGAGTAGTGCCATACACATGAGCCACAAGAGAAAATGGGTCA
Organism: Cristatella mucedo; assembly: GCA_009760855.2. NCBI lineage: Eukaryota > Metazoa > Bryozoa > Phylactolaemata > Cristatellidae > Cristatella > Cristatella mucedo. Next base: position 1,534,214 of record WPIO01000065.1, on the reverse strand, counting down.
GTGCATGGCATTCGTTGCTGAAGGCGTCAGATATGTTGTCAAAGTAATGTTGAAATTACCCTTAACGAGGAAAGATCTACTTCTTGCACACAGAATCTAAACGAAATCGGAGAAATCTGAAATAAAGGACTTGGTACCTGGGGGCAATAGATTACCACCGCCGTAGGTGGCTTGCTGTCGAGTGAACTCAAAACAATAGATTCGAAAGACTGCTTCGAGAGGACTGCAAACGGCTTAAAATTGAAGGACGAGCGCGTAATAATGATGGCTCCACCTTGAGTTGTCATTGATCTAGGCGTGTGAAAGAATGAGAAGCTAGTCGGAGTTGCGTCGCTAATTGTTGCACATGTAGCCAATTTTAGCCAGATCTCGGTTACGGCCTGGCGGTCGAGACCTTTTTTCTTTAGATAAAATGACCCTTATTAGTAGGAGTTTATTGCACATTGAGTGAGGATTCCAAATACAAGTGTTAAGTTGGGCTGCCGAAGTTATTGCAGGCCTGATGACCACCAAGTTAAAAAGGTTCAAAGCATTGCTTGAGGCAGATCCTGCCAAGCGGTTTGAGACAATAGGATGGTAATATAAAATGAGTGGGGCCTCCGGTCGCGGCTCGAGATACCGCTGGGAATGTTGAAGCTCATACAGCGATCATAACCCGCTGATTTATGCTGTCCGCTCACCTATGGTTCATTTATCTCCCAGCCAGCTCAGACCTTGGAACAATAGTTTTGTTATTGTACGGTCTGTAGTTTGACATTCTCTACGCGCCAGGTATGCGATACCGCACAGAACACCGAAGCGGGCTCAAAGATGTTTATTCACAAGGACGCCGCAGCGGGCCAGTATGCGACCGCCCGCCCGGCTTCCTCGAACTGACTCCACCGTGACTTTTATACCACTGTCCTAAATCACAGCAGGCCATAAGCCAACGACAGTGTCATAATCTCAAAATAGCCACATCCCCCTTCATCTCAAGATCAAATGGGGCAACAACAAAACAAAGCATTACAACAGCGCAATAATAATACATGCCTTCCTTAACTGCCTTCTTATCTAGCACGAGGCTATGTAACGGCCACTCGGATGAGACAAGTGAAAGCACGGCCTTTGCTAATCTGCCGGCTATGTATGGCAAGAGCTTTGCCGCAACGCCATACATCTTTCCACCGCACCACCAGTCTCTAATGCAGTACCAGTCCTCTAGTGCTTCACAAGAGATATTCTAATTTCCGGTTTTGGAGCAGCTGTCCATTACGGCACCTATCCGTTTCCCAGGGCACCCGCGCTCAGCCGATTGACTAATGAGGCAGTCACCCAGGCCTTCTCTCGCCTTCAGCTGCCTCAACACTCAATACTCACAAATCGCTACTCTTACACTCGCAGAAAAGGTCCGACTTCCAAGCCTGGCCATACAAATGTACTGGTGCAGCTCTCAGCTTAGCCGCGATGGGAGCCCTTGCCTTAGTGGGTTCGACTAGGGCACCTAGTACAGACCCAGCTCCTGATCCACCTAGTTCAGGTTAGAATGGAGCTTTGTGCGGGGCGATGCGGTTAGGAGCTGGACCGACTAATGTGCTTGCCTTAGCGGGTTCGCCTAGGACACCTAGTACAGGCCCTGCTCCTGGTCCACCCACTAAAGTTAGAATGAAGCCTGGTGCAGACGATGCGGTCAGGATATGCACCGACCAATGTGCTCAAGTAGAAATAGCAGCTACGCGCGAGGTCAGGAGTTTAGAGGAGAGAGATGGACGACTGAGAGAGCTCGAGGCTGCAGCTTTCATGGTCGATGCGAGACTACGCTTCGAGAGCACGAGAGACGAACCCACGGCGACGAACAGCTAAGCGCAACTTAGGCTGCGAAGTTGTGTTCTGCCGGCTACTCAGTTAGCTGCTCGTATCTTGGGGTGCTGTAGCGGTCCACATTCGGGGTGGGGACAATCGCTAGCGACGCGCGCATAGGATAGTTTATTATACACGGGCTTCGGGAGCTCTTGCAGTTAACTCCGTCGGTCCGGTATGCGCCGCGTAAAGCGCTTGCGCCGGCGCGTAACCACTACTAACAGGCCCCCAACAAACTGTCACTTTCGGCGCCCACTTGGGGCCTCTTGTGTTTTAACCGCACTGCAGCACTGCACCGCACAGTCCACAAGTAGAGAGCCGGGGGACGAACCATCTCCACGCGGTTACAAACTGCCCCATAGGTATTGCAATAATATTGGCAGTGTTCATCTGGATATTAGTATATATTGATATTTTTACGGTACCCGGATACAATATATCGTTAACAATACAATGACTATATATCTTCCCATAAATAATTTTTTCGGAGGCCAGCACCAACTCAAACACTTTGCTCAGATTACTTAGGAGTCTAATGTGCGGCTAAATGTTCGATCTGTCGCCAAATGAGAATTCGTGCTGTTAGAATTCATATTATTAAGCTGTATACGCGTTGGGTCATTTGCTTTGCTCGATGCAACGACGCGAAAGTTCTCTGGCATTCACGCAGCGGCGGGAGATCGCCGCCAGCTTTCGAAGGCACTCAACGTAAGCACGTAGGTACTCAACCCGTGCAAGCAAGTGAGCAGCCAGTCGAATATTTGAAGTACCTTTAAAGAGATTTCGTTCTCTGATTGCGATAAACAAATTCATTATTATTATTATTATCGCTATCCTTGTGCGGCTCCGCGTGAGCCCGGCGGGCAGTCGATGCGCTTTCTCTCGTCTGAAGCGACAGAGAGAATCTCGTCCCGCGCGCTTTAAGTGCCAAGCGCACGCTTCCGGAATAGAAAGATCTGGGCTAGAGCGTGCTTTTGCTCTTATTTTTTCATTCGCGGCTTGCCCTGACGGGCGAGCGACCCTGCGGCAGCCTCCGGCCGTCTGGCCAGAGGAAACGAGTGCCGGATGACGTGCGGGAAATTTAAATACGCGCATGCGCCGCATTGCGGTGTCTGGGGACTCGTCGCTATGGCTGAGCGCCAGAGGACGCCGCCGGGTTCCCGTACGAGATAATACCTGTCGCAAGAGTGCTCTGTTAATTACGGAGACGCGGTTCACTTAGATTAATTTAGGTGGGTATGAGCGCTTTCGCCTGCGAATCGCGTGGCCTCGTGGCGTCTGCGGCGACTCGGTTGCTCTTGCTCTGCCCCAATCCTTCCAGTGCGTCCTCCTCGGCGCAGGGGTGTCGCTGGCGGAGGTATCGCCTTGAAATTTGGTCCAACCGACAGCCTTGCATACTTGCCGCATTCGCGCCGATGCTGCTATCCGCACGCGCCTGAAAATCTAACCTAACGCCTCCCTTGGAGAGCGGGGACTCGCACACGACGACTATTCAATTGATTGGCTGCTGTATTTTGTTTGCTGACTAATAAGAGATAGGGAGGATTAACGTCTGGGCTGGCAGGATTAGTACGGAGCGAACGATGGCTCGAAAGCAACTGTCCGTTGGCAGCTGAGGAAAGGCTGGGTTGCTGAGCTCCGGTCTGGGCAGGACCAGCGTTCGCTTACCGGTCACGTTTATTTAGACTCTCGTCTGCGGACGCAGTCTAAAAATGTGTGCGCGTGTGCCAAGTGTTTTCTTTGGGCATCTCTTCTAGCCCTGCGCGAACTTCTGTCTCTCGGCGTCAGCTGGCATCAGGCAAAGGACACCAAGCACGCACCGTTCGCCTGCACTCGAAGGGAAGGGGCGCAACGTTCGCCTGATTAACCTGTCGCTCCGACTGCTCCCGTGGCTCGGCAATCGCCCGCTTTGCGTATCGCATCGTGGAAGGAATTGGAGATATGGATGAGCGTGAAAGAGAACTTTAGAGGGCCGCCCAGCCCATATTGATGCTGCTGCCCCCTTCTGTTCAGCACAGCAGCTGTAGCTGATGTTTTGCATTCGTTTGTGCACGCAGAACTTTCCGGCTATATGATGGACAGGCGAAAATGAGTGGCGACGGATCTCTGGCAGAGAAGATACGGCGACTCGAGCTGCGTGGAGCAGAGCTGCTGAGCAGCAGCGAGGTGCTGTCTGCTGCCGATCGGCGAATGCTAGGCACACTCAGCAACGAGGCACTAGAAAGTGATGCACGTGCGAGCAAATCTATCAGATCTAGTGCAGATGCAGCGGTAAGCATGCGCTGCACTGGCGATGGGCTCTTGCTGAATGATTGTATCAGAATGACTGTCGAATAGCAATGTAAGGCAACATATCTTGTATACGAATACTGCAAAAGTGAGTTAAGATCAGGAGAAACTTGGCATAGTCCGAAGTATGGATGGCGTGTGGATTCATGCATTTGATTCATGCACTTTTTCTGCGAGTGCACACGGGCATGTGTGTGTGCGAGCACACTTGTGTGTCGGTGCACACAAAAATGGACTAGCCAATTTTGCTAGAGAGAGGTGCTGAGATCTGTGACCATTGCAGTGCGGCCGCGATACGGTTATGCCTACTCGTAGCAGTTGAAGCATCTGCCACTGTGTGCTTCCCCTGGCACTTGCTCGTGAGCATTGTCGGCAATATGCCACAATCTAGATCTTGGCATTGAATGAGGTTGCGCTTCCTCTCTTGACCTGTACGGTATCAGGTCGTCCAGCCTCCCTGTGATAGAACCATGATTTTCATCTAGGAGGACAAGATCTTCAAAAAATGTGTGTAGAGGAAATCAGCAAAATTTTTATTCACCTGCAATTACTGAAAAATTATAGTGCAAAATCTTAATGTTTATTCGGCACGAACTCAGTTGTAGCTCATCGAGTTGATATTAGGACTTATTACCTTGTAACGTATTACCTTGTATAAGCCCCCTTTCCCCCAAAAATTTGGGGTTCAGATAATGGAGAAGGGCTTATACACGGGAGGTTACTTTTTTGCTTTAATATTGGGCTAAACAACCGCATGCTTTGAATGCATTTCCGGTATTTGAATGCATTTTTAGCGCATCTGTGGCATTTCGAATGCAATGGACAGAAAGGAGAATGATGCCGTCTATGAAGAGAGTGACTACGACAATCACGAGAACAGAGTTTATACCAAATTTCAAGCCTGTGATATGAATGAGGATTATGGAGAGGGTATCATCACCATTTCTTATGAAGAGGACAGTGTTAGTGACACGAGTAATGATTATGAGTCTTCATATTGTTCAGTTCATTTAGTTATTGAATAAAAATATTTTTTCCAAAAAAACTGGTTCACAAACTGAGGAGGGAGTTTATACATCGGGCGGAGGAGAGAGGGCTAACGAATGGTAAAATACGGGAATTTCGTCGGTCGTTGATGATGGTCGGTGGGCGTCGGAATAGAGGGCTGTCCAGGTCGCTGGCCTGCTGTGGGGGGCAGGGGGGAATGCCACCTCCTAGCTCATGCACTGCAGCCTCATATGCTTATTATATTGTGCCCACATGTGGTAGCCAGCAGGAAAGACATGGAAGCAATTCTCACTACTAGCCTCTTTAATGCTGGTGTGTTCGGCCTGACGGCTCGTCTGTCAAGCTTAGTTGGCCAGGACTCGCTGATTGCTCTATGGGCCTTTGAGAGGCAATGCTTCCTTTTCTGTTCTTGTATACATTGAGTGGATTGCACGAGAAAGCTGTGAGGAGCAGATGTGGTTTGTTCGTGCACGTGGGCGTGTGTTTCTATTTGTGAATGGCCAGCATATAAAGTTGGAGTATGCAAAAATTTCGAGCAATGAAGCAGAATTCTGCTTGTAATAACTAGAGTCAGCAAAGGAGGCAAATTATTTACTTTTTGCCAAGCTGTAGAATAGGTACTAGTGAAGCAGGCAATGTCTTCTGTATTGACTCGAGCTCTGATCTTGATTTTCAGGTGGAACTGAACAGTTACAATGGGCCATCTCGAGTGATACGATCACGGTCATGTGATGAATCAGTGCAGCTTCCTTCGAGGTGAGTGGGTTCATCATGTCCACACCTGGATGGCTATCTATAACCCTTCGATGCTGAAAACTTTGATAGTCTGCTTACTTGGAAGCTCACGTGTTGCTTCTCATTGATCGACACACTGAAAATTGGTAAGCAGGATGCAGGATGCTGTTTGACGAAGGCTTGGTTTCAGACAGTTCCATGGGATTATTAAATCTGGTTTCGGGGTTCAGACAATGTGATTGAGTAAGCTACGTGCAGATCACTGCCTGTTGACTTGCCTTTCTGAGACACAGTAGTCCGTCACGAAAGACAAAGCTGTGCCTTCTTGCCACTTGACGGAAGTGCACCATATTGCCACGTGACGCAAGCGCACCATCTCGAAGCATGCCGGACTTTCTTGCTTTGACTAGTGCCGATTATGAAAACTGGCTTTCTTATAATGCAAGGGTGTTCAAGAAGTCACAGCAGTGACTGCAGTGACAGCTGTGGCCTAGTCTGCACAGTCAGCAGCTTACTCAGGGATCAGGCCGTGATCGAGGAGACGACACCGGCAGGAAAGTAGGTTCGACTAAAATGCTACATTAACCAAGATTGTAGGCTGGTAGGCAAGCGCAAGAATGCCTTCAGCCGAGGGTTTCAAGAAAGTTGGATGAACTAAAGAATGGCCAACAAGAGTTAGATCCGAGAGAATAACAACCACTTCAGAGTTCGAAAGTGCAGACTGCAGAGAGAATCGCTTGGGGCTGCAGCTTCACTAGCTCCAGCAAGAGCATATGATTCGAGAGAAAAAGAGATTGAATTCACGGCTACGAAAAGCTAATAGTAGCATAGACTGCATAGGATTGCAAAAGTTCGGGTGTGCTTAGGAAGGGATACCACATCCAAGATCCAAGCTGGTCTGTGCATTTGCAATATCCCGACTCGACGTCAGTTACTCATTACCTGCAGGTCTTCCTGCCTTTGCAATAAAGTACTTACAGTTAGTGCAGAAATCTATAGCCAGGCTTGTCTGTCGTGAGCAACATCACACCACTTCTCCTCGATCTTCAGTGGCTACCCACCAAACAGCATATCAAATTCATGTATTTTTTGCTCACTACTTAGGCACCTTCATTCCCTTGCTCCAGACTGCCTATTCGACCTACTCCCCAATCATACTAGGCACCACACCACTCACTCTTCTGACTCAAGTTGTTTAGCTGTGATACGAACTAACCATAAATAAAATTCATTTGTATAACACCCTAAGATAACTTAATCTCTATTCAGGCACTTCACATATGTCACGGAGCTCCAGCTAAGTACCTCGGCCAGACCCTGGTCGGGGGGCCTTAACCACTGGGCCAACCCATCAATCCTTTGGATTCACATTCTACATAATTCATGCCTTCAGTTCTTATGCTCCCAAAGCCTGTAACTCACTCCCGATGGACATGACAACATCCTCTGATTTGATGAAATTTAAGCAGAAGCTAAAAACACACCTGTTCATCATAGCATTTGCTGCATCCGTTTGAACTGTTCTTTGTGTGCTTACGTGTGCTGACGTCGTGCAAGCTGTCACTAATCCTATTGACATACTTATTTTACAGCATATACAAGTGCCTAGAAGGATTTTAAGTTTTTTGAGGGTGTTATACAAATTTATTATAATTATTATGTTAAGAAAGAACCGGCCGTGATGGTGACAAAAGATGAGAGCATCATACTTTCAGTCTATGTTTAGCCTCCACTCAAATGTTCCATACAAGACTTGAAATTTCGGCTGTGTTTATCATTGTCGGCAGGGCTTGCCCCTACCTGAAGATTCATGCTCCACTACTTGCTGTATGTTAATCAAAACACTCATACTTGGATATATCATCTTAAGCAAGAGCTTAAGGGTTTGAAGCTGACAGGGCTAAAATTAGATGGAAAGCTGCCAAACGAAGGGGTTAGCCTAAAATTTGTGAAAGGGCTAAGCTCTTCGTAGAAACTGAGCCAGGACCAGCAGCTTGGAACAGCAGCACAATCCTGCACAGCACTGGGTGGCACGCCCATTCTTCCCGGATTAATGGGGCTTCAGCCTACCTACCAGCCCCCCCCCCTGGTAACACCTATTGCCACAAGCAAACGCTGTGGTTGGAAGGTAGTGTCACAGACGTGTGGATTGGCTTTTGACTATGTCCTTTGCATAAAGACAGCACACAATTAGTGAGTGGTGGACCGACCTTACAGCCGTGTGATCGATACAGGTAGAACGAGCACCTCGACATACAGCCAATGAATCACAGCAGCAGCAAGTGCATTTAGGATTTGCATTTATGCATTTATATAGGGGGCAAAAGAGCCTAACCGGCTGTCACCAACACAGTGAGCACTAAGGGATTGCTCACTGCAGGATTCAAACCCGCGACCTGGGTTGTGAAGAACGAGCACCTTACCACTTGGCTAATGCCACAGGTGTGTGTATGTAGTATGTAGTAATATGCCCGTGTATTTGGGTACCAGTGGGTACTTGCAATCATCAGCATCCAGTTTTGAACCATTCGATTCTGCGATAAGCCTTGCAAAGTATAGGTCTTGGCTTGCTCTATCTGCATGATGGCATGTTATATGCTTGATTTAAGGAGCATGTGTGCACTCTGCTTGCAGTTCAGCGGACGGTTCTTGCAAGTCGTCAAACAAGCTGCTTGCAAGCTGCCCTTTTCCGTGTAGTAATGCTGCCTGGCTGCCTTCATTCGGTTCTGTTGCATCTCTTTACTAACAGATATGTTAAGTACAGTTTGTAAGATTGCTGAGTGACATGCTGAGTTTTTCAAAAGGTGTTAGTTTACCAGAATCAACTGCTTGCCGAGACTTTATATTCGGGGTAGCTACGTGTTTAGTTTGACTTTACGCAGACCAGGTTTAGTTATGTCACCTCGCCACATGCTCCACGAGCTTGTATTCAACTCCTGGGCGACCAGTGAAGCAGAAGCTGCTCTGAAGAAGCTTTCTCGACAGCTGCTGGCAAGAAAGAAGTATCGAGAGGTGCTACTCGCGAGGCTGCCGAAGTGCTACTTGTATTACTACGATAGCTTGGCTACTTTGGCTGCCGAATGACTCGAAGATGCAAGTGGTTCTGTCCTAGATTGCTCACAGGGTGCGCTATCGGCGCTATGCATTTTAGGTGACCGACATGCATTTAGCAAGTGTAGCAAGTGGCACACGTGCAATTCTCTGCAGTCTCTTGTATTTGTTCTTGGCAGCACTCGTTCTGCTTGGCAATGCCTACATCTGGGAGGTAATTCCCAGCAGCTTTTGCGTCAGACTGCATCATGCAGCTTTTTTTGTATTGCCAATGGTGGCTCGTTAGCTCATTTCGAATGGCTATGAGACATGAGGCACCGTTGGACCACGCTCTAGGCTTCGTCAGCAGGAATCAGATATGGAGCAGGCAGAAGCACGTGAAACAGCACACGCCGAGTCGGAGCGATTTGCAGTCGCATCTCCTCGGACACGTCCTCGCATGATGGTTAGCTTTGTGGGGGCTCAGCCTCTGCTGCCAGCATCCGCAGCACGGCAGCCACGGCCTCCTGCATTCATTGCTCGAAGTCAGCAGGATGAGGCTGCCGCTGCCGAGCAGATTGATATTCTGAAAGTGCAGCTGGATGAGGTTCGTAGCCAAGCGTCGGCAGTCTCCTTTGCTTCACCACCATAGCCGCACAAGTGCGTTGATATAAAAACTGCTTAGTTGGTTCTGACCACGAAGTCATGCTAGTAGAGGACTGTTGAGACTTACAGATTTTTGGGAGAATAAACGTCGAAAGCCATCTTAACTCATTGATAGCATCTGTGTGGAGATTCGGAAGCTAAAATTAGGGCAATTAGAGTACCAAAAAGCATTTTGCTTTGACTGCATTCCTGATTCAGAATAGTAAATGGCAAGGTAATTGGAAATAAGAAGAAATCCTCGATTGTCACATTTACGGGCTTGCTTACAATCGTCTAGGAGATGAGGGGCATGTTGATGATAGATGGAATTTTGAGACAATAGGTGCCTGGAAGTAGTTTCCTAAAACTAGATTTCTGACCACACACTCCAAAGAGTGTTTTACATGCTTCTGCCTCGATTAATGTACCGATTTTTACCTCACCTTCAAAACTATTGTTATTTAGAAGCCCGTCTGTTAGCATACCAAACGTTCTTGCACTGTGCTCATTTTTCATGTACAAGCTGTAGGTCTAGGCAAGTCATCCAATCTGCCAAGCCTCAGCGCTCATAGAAAATAGGCTGACGTATATGCTGGCTGCCACACAGTGTCCAAGAATGAGAACCTGACAAAATATGCTAATAATAGTACAAGGATGTCACGAGCTTGCATGCACGGACCTCTTGGCTGTGCCTCAGCCCACACATCCTCAATTTGTCGCTATGTCACCTTATTCTACATTAGCTTATTGCAGCTCATGAGTACCGCTTTCAGCTTTTTCATTTTGTCTATGAGAGGCGTGACAACTGAAGCAGTATCATGCCGATCTCCACTGAATCTTAATATTAGCAAGCCCCAGACCCGCATTAGTGGATCGGGTAATGCAGTACCTTTCGCAACCGGTACAGCATGTGAAATGATTTGTTATGACATCCGAAGGTGCATTCACATTCATAGTTGCTTAGCCTTGTTTTCTAACGGGTTGTACTGTATATGGCTTCACGTCACAAAGATCTAGCTGTCTTCCATAAAAAATGACCGGTTTGGTCATAGAACCGTATCCTAACTTGAGTTTACCTATACGGCATGGCCCTAGCAGTGTTTAGGCAGACTTCACTCGATAATCTTACACAAAGACTTTATTCGAAAGTGTCGTACACAGCATGTGCCCTTTTACCACCGATGATCTTTACTGACAAACTCTAGGATTCTGCACTTCCTCAAAAGTAGAAAAGCAGTAAAGTGTTAAATGGTTGGTTTTGGCTTCACTGCATCTTTGGCACGACTCATTACATTTGCCTCTGCTGTTTTTCCTATGGTGTGCCTTTTTTCTGATTTTCAAAGTCATTTTTAGGTAAGACAAAACGGATTGGAGACTCCATCACCGGAGCTGCCATCTCTGCCAGACTGCTGCTGCACAGCACCCTTCTCCTCTTCTCCTTCCTCCTTCTACCTCCTCCTTCATACATGTCTCTCCATTGAACTCGTCGCACAATTCTTGTCGCAGGCTAAGTAGAGTGCTAATCTTCTTGACCCTGTCCCAACAGGCTAGCTGATTCAACAGTCTCATTCGTATAGCAGCAGAAGAGTCTTAACAGATATCACCACTGCTTGCAGTTGGGGATAAAGGAACCCTGCAACTACAGGAGTCGAACCCACGACCTGGGTCGTGAAGAGCGAGCACCTTACCACTGGGCTTATGGAGGTACCTAAACCTGCTTCCGCCTACCGTAACAAATATTTTAAATGTGTCCGTAGCACAACCGGTGAAGTCCCTTTCCCTCTGAAAATAGCTGTTGTCACGTCACTCATTAAAAAGCAGACCCCAGATAATGATAATCTGAGTAAATTTCGTCCAGACTTCATTCTGCCATTCCTATTCAAGACACGTGAACGAGTGATGACTTAGCAGCTAGACGATTACACTAGTTCACCTGATCTTGCTAGCAAGTGCCTATCAGGATTTGGAGCTAACCATTTCCCAGAGACTGCTCTGATGCAAGGTTTACCATGACCTTTTGAACAATGCTGATCAGGGCAGGGTCTCTCTGCTAGTTCTCCTCGATCTCTCAGCAGCATTCGACACATTGTAGTACCACCAGTTCCTTTAGGAGCCACTCTCGACATGACTAACGGTCATTCGCGGAGCCCTTGAAGTATGGGGTCACCTCATGATTCAGTCCTTCAGGGCCCTCTTCTTTTCACTATCCGGCCGATGTAATCGCCAGATGCAATCTTGACTTTCATTTCTACGCTGATGACACTTAGCTCTACCTCATTACCTGTGCCCTTCTCAGTCTTGCCCTGCCACCGACTCGCTTGTTTTCCGTGCTGCCTGTATCGACGACATTTGCACTTGGATGGTCACTAACTTAGCCAACCTAATAGTTATGTTGTGAGCGTGTGTGCGAGCGCATTGCTAACCAGCAAACGACTTGGAGCACTCGGAACATGACCGAACTCGACAACGTTTAATCAACAACTCTTTCTGCAGACGTCAATGCTAACGGATCTTTCCGTCGTCTGCGCTCAGGAACACTGCGCTCCGATTGGCCAACGCCGTTGCTAGCGCCACTAGCAGGAACCCTGTTTCGATTGGTCAGTCAAGGTCGGGAGGCCCTCACCCAGCCTAGTACCGACAGTTGACAACATCTAGGCGCTGCATTGTCGTAGGCTGGGGTGTGCATTCTCTATTACGATCTCATGATCTCAACAGTTATGGGCACACCCAGTATCACCTGAAAGTAGGAAGACCTCACCCTCAAGATTAGTTTATCTAGAATCACAGATTAAGTTCTCCTAGGGCACCATGCAAAAGACATTATTATTATTATTATTATTACAGCATAAAGCTCTTGAGGTGTCGAAGCCAGCTTCATACTTGCCTCTGAATGCTGTGAACTGGTACCTGATCGCTGGATGAGGTGCGGTGCTTTTGTCAGGCCTGTGCTGCCTCTAGTTAACAGTGGTTTGCTGAGTAAAGTCAGATGCCACTTGGGGACGAAAGACACGTACATTTAGAAAACTTTCTTAAAATTTATAAAGAATTTTGCCTTGCAAGGAGTGCTTACATAAGAGTTAAAAAAAAATGTTGTACAGTTTACATGCACTATCCCCTTCACTTTGCGACATCGACGTGTGAGGCCACTAACTGGTGATAGGGTGCATCTTTTTCAGGCAAACCGCAGGTGCGAGCAGATGCGGATGCAATTTCGTTCGACAATCGAAGACCTGAATAGGCGGCTTCATGAAGCAATCGCTGAGAAGGAGGGTCTGCAAGAGAGCAGGTGCAGTACTTGATAGACACGTGTCTTGACTTTACTACGCTGAGTCCGTTTGCAGTGCCGAGTGCTGTGCTAAGGCAGTACGTGCATTCAAGGAGCAGGTCAATTCTTATGTATGTATATATATCTCCGTCTGTAACTCCACAAAGCCATAAAGACCGTGTGGGTGTTACGCAGGAGAGTTTTGTAGTGCGCACTCACAGCCTGAGCGGCTTTCGGTAAGCATTCGGTAGCCAACAGACTTTGTCTCACGCAACAAAGAGAAAGTGGGAAGCATAGCAGAGTCAGGAGAGCAGCTGAGGTAGTGAGTAGCATGGAAGTAGCAGCTCAGGACTGCTGAAAAGGATAAGCCATAGTCGGCAGTAGGAGAGTAGTTGTCGTTGCGTAAGAATTGTGGAAGCAAGTTATACAGTCTAGGACCTACTGAGCTAAAGCTTCTGTCGCCAACGATCTTTAAGTGGGGGAATGGGACAGCTAATTTATTGTCCACACAGGACCTGAGAGTGCGAACAGGCTGAAACTTATGCAGCAGTTCAGCTATAGGTACGAAGGAGCTAAGCCGTGGCGGGCCTTGGTGCAGCGTAAGAACTTTGCTCTGTATTCGTAGCTCAACCGGCATCCATCCTAGCTCTTTTATCAAAGGAGACACGTGCTCAAACCTCTAGGACTTGAAGACTAGCCCTGCAGCCATATTCTTAGCATGCCACTAGGCAATTTGGGCTACGTCATTCGTTTTCTTGGGTGGTGCAGTGGTGGTGGTGGCACTGGTATATTAGTACCTGATGAGACTTTGATCGATAGCATGCAGTGACCTAATGGGAGGAGCAGCATACCTCTACTCTGGATCGAAAGATCTCTCGGCAGATGATCAGGGTTCATTGCACCATTCACTGGCCGGGCATTTCTCTGCTGAGGAGCATCCGTGTGCAGCTCTGTGTGTCGGTGGCTGCTCTGCTAGCACGGCCTGAGAAGAATCGCATGTCCTGCCGGGGCATGCTGCTGCGAACCAGCATTCTATTCATTAGGTTTGGTCGGGAAAAATATTGTTGCAGACAGGAGAACGGCAAATAGTATATATATATATATATATATATATATATATATATATATATATATATATATATATATATATATATATATATATATATATATATATATATATATATATATATATATATATATATATATATATATATATATATATAAATATATATATATATATATATATATATATATATATATATATATATATATATATATATATATATATATAGATAGATAGATAGATAGATAGATAGATAGATAGATAGATAGATAGATAGATAGATAGATAGATAGATAGATAGATAGATAGATAGATAGATAGATAGATAGATAGATAGATAGATAGATAGATAGATAGATAGATAGATAGATAGATAGATAGATAGATAGATAGATAGATAGATATATAGATAGATATATCCATATAGATATATATATATATCCACATATATATATATATATATATAATTATATATATATATATATATATACTCGTTAATATGTGTGTGCAGGTATTAATTATTACATATCTTCTACTAGCTGCATGTACAGGTAGTAGAGTTTGCGGTAATTGCTTGCTAAAAGGTCATGCAGGTTGCAGAGCGTGCATGCTAGAGCAAATGACACAACCATTTATATAGGCCAACCTTTAGTAGATGCTGCCCTGATCAGGCCAGTTGCTCTGAATATGGTGACGACTTGGAGATATGTCACCGTTTGCTCAAATGTCGGTTATGCCGAAGCTGAATTGCATCTTAGTTTATTTTAGAAATTTCCAAGCATGTCTCTGCTTGAATTCGCGTTTTTATTTTAAATGTTACTGCTGTTTCTGATTGCAGTGTGTGTTGTGCACGTGCATGCATGTGTGCATGTATGTGTGCGTGCGTGTGTGCGTACGTGCGTGCGTGCGTGTGTGATGGACCCCCTATCTATACATAAAGATAGGATGTGCTTGTGCCAGCTTTTTTGATGACAATTTTTAGCAATATCTAGTAATGTAGTCTTCATTGTCATTTTGAACACAGTGGATGTGAGAGTGACAAAAGTACAGCTGCCTCCTTAGCTGCCGTTCAATGCTCAAGCACAGAGGCAGAGTGGCTCTAGTTACACATAACTTGAAGCCTGAGCGACAAGAGAGACAAGCACACGCCCTTTTTTCAGTTTTCCTAAATAGGCAAAAAGCTTGCAAAAACCTGGCTCGTTGCTCTGTATGCACGTACAATTTCGGTTTTGGCAATATCTTGCGTACAACAAGACAGAGATGAAATCCAACAGAGTTATGGAAGTTGTTATCATTTCTTTGTATCTATTTTTTTAATTTATGCCAAGGTGAATGTGGGCCTTGTTGCACTACTCGATACCATAAACCAGTCCCAATTCGCACAGTGCATATCATGTCTACATGCCTGATAGCATTGAGGCATCTGTAGCCATAGTCGGTACTGTTCTCAATCAATTCACACTGCGTTTTAGTTAAATTAGACCGCTCTAGAAGTGGCCGTTTGTGCATTGCAAGCACTATTTTGAATGGTTTCCTATTGCAACGCATTCATCCGAGCTAGCTTTCTCATTTCATTGACGACGATTTTTGAATTACTCTGGCGCCAGCCGAAGGCCACCGATGTAATGCTTGCCACACAGCACTAGCTCGTAAGAGGCTTTTGCGCGACTGAGCCAAAACGATGTACCGCATGATCTATACCCATGCCGAAATGTAATGTATGGTAATCTTACAAAGTGGAGTCTCTGCATGTTTTTTGCTCGCAGGGAGAAGAACGAGCTCGCCCAGGACGCGCTCATCGCGCGCTTGCAGGCCTCACTGCACCAGCTCCGCGAAGCCTACGAAGCGCAGGAGAGGGCACTGACCGATGCCGACTCGAGATCCGAGCTGCTTCGTGCCTCGCACACCGAGCACGAGCAACTGGCGGCTGTCCTTCAGCAGGCCGTGTCGGCAGCGGAGCAGCGGCAGCAGGGCCGCCGCCCGCTGCTGTCGTCGACGGCAGGGATCTTGGTGGCGGCCTCAGCTTTGCCCGGCCCTGCAGTGCCGGCACAACGAGCAGCACTGCTGCTGCAGCACTGGCTCGAAGAGGCAGACGGCACCACAAAAGTCAGGGATGCACGCATCGCGGAGGTGAGGATATTGACGTTTGCTTCAGATTGAGCACGTGTCTCAAATTGAATTTGTGGCGGCCCGGAACAAGACCGATAAATATGCAGCCGTTGCCCGGTCTTTCCTGACTGCTGGCTATTGGTCGGCAGTGGTGTAGCCCTTCTTGGTCGAGGCTCTCGGCAGCTAGTAGCCAAACAATCATGCTTGCCTGGCCGAACTCGGTATCCCATGCTCAGAAAGGACGGCTTTAAGGCAGAACTGTGTCTCCGATGCCATTACCGGCTCGGAAGCCGTGTGGTTCCTGTTTCTGAGGCTCGGGTAGCACGCTCGACCCCGGCAGGACAGGCACCGCCGGCTAATGTGTGTGTGTATATATATATATATATATATATATATATATATATATATATATATATATATATATATATATATATATATATATATATATATATATATATATATATATATATATATATATACTTGTTAAAAATCTTTTTCTCGGTAATATATCTCTTTCCAAAAGATGTGAGGTTGTTTACAGGCATACATAAACCGCTTGAGTCTGAAGAGCAGATCGCTCGATACAAAGCCTGGGTAGAAAGTATGTAGCCTAGACATTCTGGATCAAGAAAATGAAGGGACTTAAAAGTGAGTGGCAGAGCCTTGAAGTTGATATGCTGCTCGATGGGAAGCCAGTGAAGGTCAAAGTTGAGAAGTGGGATAATGTGACAGCTGTGATGTTGACGACAAATGAGCCTAGCCACCGAGTACTGCTCCAACCTTAAGCATCTTGTTGCACAGGCAAGAATACCTAAAAGTAGAGAGTTATAAAAGTCGAGCCAGGATATTGCACATGCATGGACCATGGACCAATTCTCAGATTAGCTAGTGTAGGATCGATGCGTAAGATTTCCTGATAATACGAATGTGGGAATCGTAATGCAGGAATCGCTAATGCACTGAGGTGGCAACTCATAGACCGATGCCTGCTAACAGTGGCCTAGCTATCACCAGATCATTTCCCTAATCTACCCAATGCATAAAATGGTGTGGATCATCATAATTATCCAACAACTTAGTACAAAATAGGGAAATAGATAAACTCAAGTTGTTTTTGGCAGGTTCGATTTTTTCTTCTTGGTATTTAGTGCCACGGTGTTATGCCTCCGAGTATTGCCTTGGGGGTTGTGAGTGGCATCAATTTGTTAGGTACAGGTATATCCATTCATGCTATTTTGGGCCACAGCTGTGGCCACAGCTGTTGCCTCACGGAAGGAAAAGGCCCCGTGATTTCGTAGAATACGTGCATCTCAAAACATGATTAATATACTAAAACATGTTAAGGATTTACTATTTAGGTTTTTATTGGAATAATAGCCAGTGCGGGCACTGGCCATTGCTACCATATTGGACTAAGTGCTGTCTTCATTAAGAAACACCACACTTTTGTCATTGTACTAGCTGATTTACCATCTGCAATAGCTCGTGCAGATGCCTGCAGCTTACCCAAACCTTATTGCTTCAATGCCTGCTTTTTGGTGTGCACTGAAAGTATGTTCGTGGGCACATGACTAGCTGTTTCTGTGTCCACAGCTAGCACATGATTTGTTGATCTTGTCTGCATGCTGCAGCTTGAGCACCAAGTAGAAGATCTTCAGAAGTCATCGATCGAAGTACAGCAGTCGTTCGAAAAGAGTGCCGAAGAGAAGTAAGTCAGCTGCAGGCACATACTCAAGTGCAAACTAAGAGATTGTGACCTAGGAGTTTCTCGCTTGTCCAATCAGTGGGCACGTGGTCGGACCTCACTTAAAACTGCAGCAGTGGCTTTGCATACCTAACAAGTGAGGTTCGAGGCAAGAAACAATTGAGTTCATCAACTGCATGTATTTGCACACTCTGTTGGATCCTCAAATTCGATACCCGCTTTGCCTGAATCCACTGTGTGTAAACCCTGAAATCAGAGTTGTTGTATCCACTTGTGGCTAATATACGTGCTGCAAATGCATCGAGTGAAGGCATGGAACAGCATTTGGGCTTAACGGCAGCATCTTGCAACTTGTAACTTCTTATGCACACCACTTCTCCTCTTTATTTTAGGGTCGCAAGACTTAAAGAGAGCTCGACAAAATTACTGCAAGCAGCCGAGGAGAGGTCGGACAACCTAAGAGAACAGCTCAGTTCATTCCGTGCCCGAGCAACATTCCTTGAGTGAGCAGAAACATCCTAGCTTTCCTAAGATGACCACGCCCAAGTCCCAACCATAGCTAGCGATTCAGGTTTCGATCTATCGACTATTGCCCATTGCCGTTCAAGCTTCATTGTCAGCACAATATACAAGATTAGTGGGCCCATCCTAAAAGGTGTCCCCACTAAACTACGCACCCTCGGGTCATTGCTCTACCTTAATGTTCACTCTCATGCTAGCTACTACTGGCCTCATCTCGAAATTCACCTCACAGTCCACAAAGACTGCTAGCCCTGTAGGGCCTGTACCTATTGTTCTCCTTCTGAGGTGTAGAGACTTGCACCTATCGTGCATGCTTAGTTAGCATGCTTCGTATCATGCTAGCTTAGTCAGTATGTCCTAAGGCTCAAGTCTTGTCCCTGCATCTTCAAAGAGGATATTGTCGGGCCACTTCGTAAGGAGTCGCCGCTAGATGAGGAAAATTGAGGCAATTTCTACTCCATTTGCCGTTCCTGTCAAAGACATTTGAGTGATTAGCTTCAGACCAATTAAACTCTTATATCGAAACTTCGAACCTAGCAGGTAAGTTCCAGTAAGATTTTAGAGTGAATCACTACAAAGAGTCACCGCTTCTGCTAGTATATCAAGACCTTGTCAGGAATGCTCACTGAGGTAGAGTCTATCTGCTAGTTCTGCTGATCTCTCGGCAGCTTTTATACTATTGATCCCTAAGCCCTGCTTAAGCGCCTGTCGTCTCGCCTAGGTATCACAGGCTTTATGTTAGATCATATCTTTGTGGGGAAATTTCAGAGAGTAGATGCAAACAGCTAGGAGTCATCCAGTTAGCCTTAACAGTATGCATACCTATGGGATTTATTATAGGCTCACTTCTGTCACAATTTATACTCTCCTTCTCATCGATTTAATCGCTAAGCACAATGTCGGCTTTCAATGTTATGCAGATGACACACTATTGTGCTTGTTCTTTGATCCTTCCCTGCTTTCCAGCACCCCAAACTCTCAGCTACACCTTACAGCCTGAGTTGATGGCATTTGCACTGTCATGGCAGCAAACTTTTTCAAATTGAATGACAATATAACAAACTTACTGGTTAAGAACAAACCTATTGCTGCTCAGAAATTAGAAAGCCTAAACTCCCAAATTGGCTCGTCCAGCATATCTTCATAGCATCTGCATGCAATCTGGGTGCCCTGTTTAAAATTCATTTCCATAGATGACTGCGTCAACTCCAGAGTCAAGTCTGTCTATTTTCTTCTACGTAACATTGCAAAATCCAGGCTTGATTAAATAAGGAGGCCACAGCAAAGCTGATCCGTGCATTCGTAACATCTCATCCTGACTCACTACTTGTACGTCTTCTTGCTTGTGGAATAAGAAGTTGATGCTAAACTCTGCAGCTAGGCTTGTCCATCACGAACATTGCAATTGCAATATTAAATTACTTATTACCAATATTCACTAGCTTCTCCCTGAGCAGCGTATCGAATTCAAGGTCACTCTGTCACTCACTTTTAAGTGCCTCCATTCTCTGGCTCCAGAATACCTATCCGAAATACCTATCTGCTCAGTCTTCACATCGTAATACCCACTTTTGTGACTCAGGTCGTTTAGATGTGGCTCTAACCAACCTGCAATCTTTTGGAGACCGTGCCCTCAGTTCATATGCTCTTACACCCAGGAACTCACCCGATTGACGTCACTACATCCCCTGACTTGATATTTAAAAAATAAGCTACAACTTCTCCTATCCTCGCAGCATTTTGTGTGTCCTTCTGAATTGTCCTGTATGTGTTTATTTATGCATGTTGGCTGTGACTGCGCATGCTATTTATAAACAAATGACACACTTCTTTTCAAGCATATGATAAGTTCCTAGAAAGAGATTTATTTCACTTGGGGGCTGTATACATTTTTATGATTATGTTTATTGTTACTACAATTTCGTCCAGATTAAAGCTGAACTGCCAATGATGCTTCATTCCATGACTCTTTGCTAGTAGGCTCTGA
Source organism: Cristatella mucedo (assembly GCA_009760855.2). Classification (NCBI taxonomy): domain Eukaryota; kingdom Metazoa; phylum Bryozoa; class Phylactolaemata; family Cristatellidae; genus Cristatella; species Cristatella mucedo. Next base: position 1,514,017 of record WPIO01000065.1, on the reverse strand, counting down.
GCTCCATTCTACCAAAAAATTGTCCGTGTGCATCAGTTGCTGCTCACAAGCCAACAGTATCACGTTTTTTGGTACTTACAAACCAAGACGAGCTTGCACTGCTGGGGCCACCTGTATTTTGCTGCGTTGCAGTAGCAGTTTCAGCCGTTTCATGCAACATATGTGCTCAGGGCTATTCTTGTCGTTAGCTGTCATCCTCATTACTTGTGATTGGTTTTGTCACTCAGCAGGCTTTCAACTTTTTAAACTCTTACTTATGAAAATATTGTAAATCTTATATAATGCATGATGTTGATCTAGTCATGTGACCAATCCTATTTATCTTTTTTTAAGTGCTTAATTGCCTTTCTTGTTCGCTCCACCATAGGCAGTTAAGTGCAGCTTCTGCTCTGTGGCTGACTTTGTGCTCACATACAGCTTTTTATTATTCGATCATCCAAATCATAGACAGCTTTTGTCATTAAGAATGCCTTTGTCTTTAAGAGGCCAGTCCGGCGAGATGTTAATTAGTTTCATAGACCGAAGAGTTCTGATTACGATGCAGTATGCGCACAGATTGAATTCTGGATTTTGGTCACAGTCTTCTACTTGGTTTGGCGTTTATAGGGAGCAGTTGGATCAGCATGCAAAAGCAAATGTTGAACATGTCAAGGAGCTCGAGAGTAAGATTTCTGTACTCAAAGCTGAGCTCCAGGATGAGAAAAGGTTGATCAGCAGCAAGGTGACTCGATTTTTGTGGAAGTCTAGCAAGTTTGGTTGGCAACACCTGGTCAAGTAGTGTTAATCCTTGCTACCAGTATGATTATGCAACATGATACATCTTAATTATTGCACAGGACATGGAGCTGAAACAAATGGCCGATGATGCACATCGTGCTGCAGCCCTCGCTGCAGCGCACTTGGATGAGGCAAGTCATCAAGCTGCCATGTTTCAGAAGCGGATCGATACCTATGAGGTAACCTATGATTATGGCAACTCAATACGTTGGTCTTTCTCTGAGGCACTGATACCAGTTGCTAAATACCTTTTTCGTCGAATGATTTGAGTCGGTATATTTTGTGTCTTTTTTTCTTGAGGTCGGGATCACTGTAGACACACTTTTCATTAAATCCCTATTTCATACCTTCTGGGAAGCTATGCTAGTTGTATCGCTTATAAAATGAGTTTGTATTTTTGTCATCATTCTGATCCGTGTTTGCTATTGCTGCCGAAAAACAGTCACATAGCTTATCTTCGTTCTGAGAAACAGGCTCATGGAATCGTTTGTTCAAGTGCTTAGTTGTCGATATGCTTATCAACGTTGCTCCAGACAGTTTACGCAATGGTCACATATGCATAATGATTTTTATTGATTTAAGGACACTTGGTGCAGGGGCATACTACCGATGAGAAGATAGGAGCTAGTAAAAGTCGCTGACAATATTATTTTCAAAGTGTTTATTTGAAGCTTGTAACGAAACTTTGCGTTTATGTGAGTCTTTGCCTCTAGTATAAAGGATACTTTTAGTGTGCTGGCAAATTGGTTTGTTGGGTGGTTGGGCTGCCTTCAGCAACTAGGTGCAGTTCTGCCAGTGCCGAATTCCTGGGTTTGACCGACAAAAGCGAGGAGCCATTTATCATTTGCTTACCCTGCTTTTAATCAGTCCCAAACGTCAGGCTCGAATGCATTGCACAAACTTGTACCACGATGATGAAATTTCTGGTTCTTACCTTGCTTCAACTGCCTTATTGACAGTGCAGATACCCCCATGTTAGAGTGTCGATTGATCAGCAAAAAACCTACTACCAGTAGGATTTGAATTCTGGATCACTATTGATGAAGGCTCGCAGGTATATCGGATGAATAGATCATGATTTTAGACTTGTTGAAGCTAACAACAAGCAAAGGTAAGTCATGTTATTGTTGAGCTAAGTGCCGGTATAAGCTTATTGGTGTCATGACAGGATCTCCAGCTTCCACGGCAATATTCCCGACACATTCTGTTGTGCAGGCAACAGATCCCTGCTTATGCCGGGAATCGTCAATCCCATTCGAAATACCAAATAATCTGAGCAAATGTAAGCACGAAGAATACATTGAAACTGCAAGATATGGACACAGCTTGGAACATTCGTAAGACTTTTCAGTAACACGAGCACTTCATTGAAGTATACGTCGGCTTTCATTTTGCAGACATCCATTGACCGCTAGGCTTTTGAAAAGTTAGTCTTCATGAGTGACCATAGTTGCAGTAGAATCAGGGCAGGGTCTGCTTTCAACAGTCCAGTGCAGGACTGAACCAAAGGCTATTTTTGATCCAGTTAGTCGACTGGACCAAACCCAATTTGGTGTCGGTAGCCCTCTGGCTTTAACTTCGACGTCTCAGCCGACCTGACTAGATTTCTATATGCTTTTGAAGGCTGTATACCCTGGTCGAAGGCTTACTTCAGTGGCTTGCGCACCTGTTGCTCAGTCACTACCATATTCTGCATGAATCTATCTTTCATGCTGTTAGCATGTCTGCATTTTTTAACACTTGAAATTTGCATTTTAAACCCATTACTCAGCAGTACATGTAACAGGAGAGTCACAGCAGGGGAGCCACACATTTTCCATGAGAGGTATAATACGCTTCTGATCAGCCTTAAGTCTCTGACCCTACCCCCCTCCCGTGAGACCCTAAAAGTAACCGACGACGAGCTAAGAGTTTTTATTTGAAACTGGGCCATTTTATGTTAGCTGACAGGTACAACAACGCAAATCCTCAGATCGAGCGCATCACCGGTCAGCTGCATGCCACCTGGCTTGGTCCTTGGCAATGCTTTGAAAGACTGTGCCATTTAATCTCCTGTTTAATAAAATACAATGAGTATGTAAAATAATGGCAAATTTTTTGAAGGCGGGTCACTTTTTGCAACGCGCCTATCTATATATTAAGCAGGGCCGCCAAAGTACAGGTCAGATATGCTTGAAAGGTAAGCCATAATCTCGGAGCATGACACCATGCAGATTCCCTGGTCTACTTTACAGTGAACATTCGCAAAACAAAAAGGAGTTTTTTCCCTTCCAGCATCAGCTATTGAGAGATTCGTTTTATTAAGTTGTTGGCAGCAGAGTTTGTCGACCAGTGTGGCATTTTCTACTATCGGCTACCGTGGATTGTCATTTTGTCTGATCGCACCATCTGGCTGTCGTATATTGCCAAATGCATGGCAAAATCATGTCCTGAGCAATTTCTAGTGTACGGCATCTGGGTTCACAGCCTTTGAATGTTACCACCGTGTCACCGCGCCCTGGAGTTTGTTGGCCCAGCGTATTGGTTCTTATTTGCCGAACTCTGCAGCGATCAAGAGGACGCAGCAGAGAAGCAATAGCGATTGCGATTCAAGCTCGATGTCACTGTCACTCGCTAATGAGCCCTTTTATGTTATTCTGGTCTTAATAGTCTCCTTGAGCAAATGCTCCTGCTTGCAGCACCGATTTCCTCCGTTGCCAGATATGCAGGCTCGCATCTTTAAACCGAGGCAGTCTAAGGCAGCGTTGCGTTTGCAGGTAATGCTGGAGCGACTGCGTGCCGAGTGCGAGCTCGAGCGCAGCCAATCGCAGCGCCTCTGGCGGCGGGAGGAGGAGGTGAGCCACAAGCGCAACGAGGCCGAGGCCAAGCTAGCCGAGCGAGAGGCCGAGATAGTGCGGCTCCGGCAGCTAGTCGGCTCGTTGAAGGAGGAGGCAGCGCGACAGCTGTGCAACGAGGTACGACCGCAGCGCAGACTCTCTCTCCCACGTTTGCACCGGTTTCGTCTCCTTGGCTCCTCCCATCCCCGTCTGAAGTGCATAGACAGATCTGGCATAGCTCTTACAGGGTGCTTTGCAAAAACACTTCATTGCTAGCCCCGTACATGTGAAAAACTATCGAAACTCCAACTTTGCTTAGGAAAGTGTTGGTATGATGTCTGGTACTGACACTCATTTGGTATATTCTCACTTTTGGTCTTGTTCCAATGAAATTTAATCTGAACTACTGTTATGGATATAGTGTCATTCGCATTTATATATATTTATTCGGGCTTTCTTCCCATTGTTCAGTGCAAGCTGATGAATGAGCAGTAACTTCTTCCGTTCATGGGACGTGTGACCATACTCTAAAATTATATGGTTTCAATTTATTTTTCCATTTCAACTATGCGAGTGCATTTTTTATTCGAATTTTTATATGTGCCAATTGAGTGGGCTCTTCCCTCTTCGGTCAGAAGTGGCTAGCGAATCAGCAATTACTTCTATTAACGAACGTACATGTATGTATGTATATATGGGACATGCATCCAACATAAAATAAGTTGATTAATAATACCTCTCTCCTGTTTTTAGTTGCTAACTGAACATGTGTTTGGTAGTGGAAGGGTATGCCCATTTGTGTGTACCTGTGTGTGTGTGTGTGTGTTCCTGAGTGCGAACGTGCATGTACACATCTATGCGCATGTACCTGTGTCTATGCATCTATGTACCAGTGTGTGTGCGTGCGTGTGTGTGTGTGTGTGTGTGTGTGTGTGTGTGTGTGTGTGTGTGTGTACGTGTGTGTGTGTGTGTGTGTACGTGTGTGTGTGTGTGTTTGCCCGTGCACCTGTGCAGGTAGGCATGTACAAGCAAGAGAATGCATGTATGCCTTGGCTTGCTTGTGGACTCGGTGCAGACTCACACGAATGGTGCGCCCGGTGTTTGCCGAGGTGGCTCACACTTTATAAAGCATCTCACCCACTTAGCAGCAGCCCCTCTGTGCCAGCGCTCGGGGCTGCTCCTTTAGGCCGTGTCGGCCCATTCTCGGACAGCCATCGCTACTTTCTCTTCGGCGTCCATTTCGTCGCATAAGCCAGCCCGTGCGAAATGCACTCGCCTCTTTCCAGGTCAAGATGGCGGAGAGCCGCGAGCGAGAGAAGAGCGCCGAAGAGCAAGGCATCCTGCGCCGGCAACTGGAGGCTGTTACAAAGGACCACGAGCAGACGGTGGCGCAGCTGTGCTCGGCGCGTGCCGAGCTGCACGCGGCCCTGGAGAGGGTGCAAGCCGCCGGGGCCCGCCTGGAGACAGCGCAGCGCGACCTGCTCGACGAGCAGGTCGCGCTGCGCTCGGCCGACGCCGCCCGCCAGCAGGCGGTCGCCGAAAGCGCGCGCCTCGCCGCCGAGCTGCACGTGTCGGCCGAGCGCCACGAGACCACAGCAGCAGAGCAGCGCCGAGTGGCGGCAGAGAGAGACTTGCTGAGTCAGAGGCTCGGCGAGGCGGAGCAGCAGCTGGCGCTGCTCGGCGCCGAGTGCGACCGCCACGCCGTGGCGCTGACTGCCCGCGAGGCCGAGGCCGGCGAGCTGAGAGCGCGCATCGAGTGCCTGCTCGAGCGTCTCACCGAGGCCGAGGCCGCTGCCGGCCGATCTCGTCAGGAGCAGACTGCCATCTTGGCCGAGGTCACGTCAGCCGGTGAGCGTGCGGTGGCACACACCAGCGAGGAGCTCGCTCGGCTGCGAGCAGCACTGGAGCAGACCGTCGGCAGCGCGCAGAAGCTGCAGGCCTCGGAGCAGCAGCTTGCACTTAAGCTCAAGTCGAGCAAGGTCAAGGTGAGCAGCTCATTTTTTGCCATGCCTGCGCTTTCGGACGAAGGAGTAGTGGCGGCTACAGGCAGCGATGTCAGAGATGAAATGGACGATGTAGCTCGACTGAAGCAGTGTCGGAAACGAAATGGAATGACAATGCCGACGGTGAAAAATAATTGAGTGCATATGTAGGTGTAGGTTTCTGTGGCTCTTACCGACTCTTTACAAGTTTGGGCAAATGAATGAAGAGCGCAATCAGGCAGCATGGTCGTAGCAGTATAGAGCAGCTGTAATGGTTATGGCTGAGTCATAAGCAGGGGGAAGAATATCGTGGTTCTGTAATTGAGGAAGATACTGTACAGTGGTAGCGGTTTCACCATAATACGCATGCATGGGTTAGTCATCCCAAGGAGCCAGAAGGGAATGAGAGAGAATGAGAATGGGATGGAGTTAGGAAGTGACGTTAGAGAAAGATAAAGATATATATATGTGTGTGTGAGTGCAGGTGTGTGTACAGATAAATTGAATAGACGGGTATATAGGTAGCAGAAAGACAGATGGATATGTAGATGGACATATGTATGTGTGTGTGTATATATATATATATATATATATATATATATATATATATATATATATATATATATATATATATATGACACAGACCAGATAGAAACTGAGAGGAGATTGTGAGATAAAAAGAGATGAATCGCTGTGGAGCAAATTACTAAAGAGAGAGGAAAGAATAGAGATGGAGGGGAAGAACGTCGAAGTAGACTAGTAAAGCAGAAAAAAAGAGTCCTACGAGCATTCTCAGATGATCACCACTGACTGCTTATAGGATGTTGTGCTTTGGCATACGGAACAAAGAATAAATTACTGTGATATTGCTCTTAGACAACTGCTCCTTCTGCTGCTGTCCGCAAGGGTGGGGGCCATGGGTCAGATCGGTTGCCATGCGATGCCATCATGGGTAACTGCAGGCAGCTTTCTAGCACCGAGATGCCTCGAGACAGTCTGGACCACTATAAGGTCATGCTTTCTTTAAAGTATTTGTAAAGTGCTTAGAAAGAGATCCAGTTCTCAGAGGGCACTATACAAGTGTATTATTATCATTATTATTATTGTTACTCCTTAGTTCGGTCATAGAACCGATAATGCTGGCGTAGTAGCAACGCATAAGAGAAGGCACAACATCTCAGATGAACATAGTCTTTGATACTCATAGTTGTTGCAGCAAGTTGATTCCATCTGAAAGTAGTAGGATATTTAATACATAAGTAATAAAGTGATTCCCCTCCCATAATGCAAGCAAATCATATACACCCATACATTCATGTCTGCATAGTCTTAAATAACGGATTAGCACATAGCTGTTGATTTGGTCAAGCAGTGCATCAAAGTTGTTGTCGGATATTTGCCCTGTTGTCTTCAGCTACAAGTCCTAGGATGGACGTTATGGGAGAATATGACCAAGTTTATGTAATGTCAACCAGTTACTCCCTAGTAGTTATGTACTTAGATGTTGACAGTTAGTCTGTCGTTTTAGCCATTCATTCTATAATCCTCATTGCTACCCGGCTTTTTCAATGCCGTATCAATATTTGCTCATGGGTCCTTGTAACATTGCTTATAGCTAGCCGATCAAGGGGCTGAGATGAAGCGTATCGAAGACTTACTGCAGCAGAAGGACCATGTTGTACAGCAGCTGCAAGAAGAGCTTGAGGCCAAGGATACAGACCTTCGTACCTGCAAGGAGAGCATCGCATCCCTTGTGGATGAAAGAGATATTCTTGCATCAGCACTCAAGGGTCAGGAAGGCCAGAGTCAAAGTGACATTGGCCGGCTGTTGGAAAAACTCACCGGTGAGCTACTGCTAGCATCGTCGCCTTTGTTGACGAAGGCCTTCGGGGTGGCCAAGTCCTTGCTGCTTGGCCGTTGCTGCACTGCAATCGTGACGTCGGGCAGCTTACACCTAGGTCTTAGTCTTAGCCCAGGTGTAAGCTGCTCCATCTTCTCGACTCGGGTGTATGGGTTCGAGTCCTGCAGTGGGTGCAGTGTGGTGATTCTCTATTGACCACTGGAAGCGGTGGTGCTAGCCGTGAAGGCTATTCTGCTGCCACTGTGCATTCTGTGCACACTTCGCTGAGCCACAGTAGTTCCATCACGGAAGACAATGCTGTGCCATCTTTCCACTTGGCGGAAGTGCGTCATTTTGCCACGTGATGCGAGTGTGCCATCTTGCCACGTGATACAAGTGCGCCATCTTGCGGTGTGACAGACTTTCTCGCTTTAATTAAATAGGGATATAAATGAGGCTGTTAACTCAACTAACCTTTGTATAGTCATTTATATAAAGATCATGAAATTTTAGTATACAATTACACCAAACCCCTCTGGATTTGGTCTAATTTTATATTAAAGTTTCATGAGAAAGTTTCTTCGTTCCATCATGTTCCATCCATATTTACGACAATATCCATGCTTTCTGCTGAATTTTATATTAAAGTAGGCGCAGGGCTCTGCACAATTGAGCGATAAAGGATATGCTGGCCATTTCCCTCTTTACAGCTTTTCAGTCTTTACAGCCGAGCCTACTCCTATCGTATTAGATACTGATAAGACTTGAATCCCTGCGATGACAGCATCCCCCTAGAATGCTGTTCTCTGATTATACGATTATTTTCGATATGCGATACACTGATGAGGTTTACCATAGTGATCTATAGCTAAACAAGCGATGTGAAAGTCCGAACCTCCTAAAATCGCTTCTCTCGATTCTTTGTGCACAAGATAGACAAGATCAGGGAGTGCATTCCGGCGATGACAGCATCCCCCTTAGAATGCTGTTCTCCTATTCCTGGCTGCACCTCAATGTCTACATTTAAGCAGGTCACTAGTAATCTCGTCCTGAAGTTCATATCCCAATCAAAGAAGACAACAATTCCTCTGGACCTATTCCCACTGTCCTGCTCCTACGTTGCATTGATCTGCTGCTGCCATGCATAACTAACATCATTAATATGTCATTAGCCTCAGGTCATGTCCCAGCACCTTTCAAAAAAGCTGTAGTCAGGCAACTTCTCAAGAAAGCGACACTAGACCAAGAGAACTTGAGCAACTACCGCCCAGTCTCCATTCTACCATTCCTATCAAAGACACTAGAACGGGTCGTGGCAGACCAGCTGAACTCATAAATTGAAACTTCAAACCTTGCTAGTAAGTTCTTATCTTGTTCCGACTAGTTAGCATTCGTAGCAATTCGAAGTCCTCTCTTGTAGTAATGCTAAGATAACGGGGACCGAATATTAGGTAAAACTGCAAGGTGTTAGGTACATCAGTGTGGACTGGTGGGCATGTACATACATGCATACGAAAGTTCACTACAACCGACTTGAAGATTTGAATTGCATCTAAAAAATTGAAAACTAATTTTAATGCTGCTGATTTTACTGTCATGCAGTGCTGATGCTTAGTTAACGAAATCTGTTGCATTGCTGCTAATGTGGTCATAGACTGCTTATATTAAAACTTGAAATTTGACTGGTCGTGCTGCCTAGTAGAGTAATATACATGCATGGGTACCAGTTTTGAAGTCATTAGTTTAATGTTCCTATGTTTCGATTGCAGCCTTGGACCGCGACTACAGGCTTTCACAACAAACACTGAAGGCGAAAGATTCTGTTGATGCAAAGGGTAATAAATGAGCCTCTCTAAAACAACGAGTTAATAGATATACTGCCGACTTTCCAAGATGTCGACATTTCACAAAAACACTATAGCTTACTTAACCTATTTGTTGGTACATTAATCGGCAGACCAAAAATTGGTTCTCATTTCACAGTGTGCAACTCCTAGGAGGAATTGTGCTGAAGTACTGGCACGGCTCAGAGCTATGTCACACAGCTATCACAAGAACATTGGGCAGGTTTGCTATAAACGTCTATGGTTTATTCGATATACATTTTGGTCTGAGACATGTTTTTTCAAACCTGATGGCTTTCAGAAACATCTATTGTTAGAGTACGAGTGTCTATATTTTTTTGCTTATGCTAATAGATAAAATAAAGGAGCTACAGGTATAGACATTTTCTGGTTGCTTGCTTCATTGTACACTGCCCTCCAAAAGTTTCTAGGCACCTGCTACTAGCACACTATTTTACTCGAAATTACTAAATTTAGATTGGACCTAGCTCTGTAGTAGTTTTTTTATTGTGCATAAAATCTAAGAAACACATAGCTAAATGCAATGTATTGGTTACAATCAATAACTTGTCGAGGTACCAGGATTCTTGATTACTTCACCCAATTGTCTCGGCATCGACTCCTCCAGCTTCTGGCACGTTTCTGGAGGAACTGATACCCAGCAGTCATTCAAACCCTCAAAAAACTCATCAGGTTTCATGGAGAACTCTGAACCTTATAGCTCGTTCGACTTCGTCCCACAGATGTTCTATTGGGCTCAGGTCTGTGCTTTGGCTTGGCCACTGCACGAGCACAATTGGCTCGATGCCGTAGTCGGCAAGTTCGTGCAAAACTGTTTAACCCACAGCAGTGTGCTTCGCATCGTTGCTATGCTGTGTGACAGAAATCGAGCCCGCAGATGGGAAGCCAATATTCTGCACAATGTCGACATATACATTTTGATTCATGATTCCTTGAATCCCGTGCAGGCACCCAACACCAAAAGTTGAGAAGCAACTCCGAAGCATTAGACTTCCACCACCGAATCTCATGGTCTTTTTCAGACAAAAGTCCACGTATTTTTCACCCATTCGTCGGCAAACGTTCTTTTTCTTTTTATCACAGCCAAAGAGATTGAATTTGGACTGGACTCATCAGTCCACTGTGCTCGTCTGTTAATACACTCTATTGATTTAAGTAAATACACTCTATTGACCTAATTGCATGTGACAGTTTTCGCAATCTATTCTGAAATCTCACAGTGTAAGGATGATCAAAAGAGTCAACCGTGTTCTGAGCTCTTACATCTGATATCTACTTTTTAAATGCAGTGTGCCCCACCGCTCCTACATCTGACCACGACTCTCTGACAGGCTTTGAGCGCTTGAAGCTCTTACAATTAATCTCTACCACTGACATGTTTTATGAGCGCCTGATTCACGGTGCACCCTGTGATTCCAGCCATTCAAGCAGTAGAAAGACTTCAAAAGGAACTCATCCAAAAAAGGAAAACTACCGACGAGCTCATAGGCAAAATACGATGGCTTGAAGAGTGCTTGGAGGTATCTGCTAAGGTAATTACTGTTAGTCCACTTTTGATGTTGATCAGCTTCTTCAATGCACCTAGCAGTTAGTTTTCTTGTCTGTGTATCCTGCATGATAATATGACGCAAAATGTTGATTTGTCATGGTAGTATGTTTAGTCGAGTTTTGGCTCGGCTAATGGTGAAAGCTGCCGATTTCACTGCATTGGCAGGACGAGAGTAGGATGGTGGGAAGGTCATGCACGAGCTAGACATCTTCTTTGATGCCACTGTTTTGAGTTCCCACAAGTTTATTAAGCTTTTTTGGTGAGGCGTTATGCAGGCTGCTATTATTGTAGAATGCTGGTTTTCTTTCTGGCCAATAATTCAGGGAAAACCTCACCAATCTTAATGAGAGAAAGCCTTTTTTATGGCTTTAAGAACTTTACAGTACTGTACTCACTGATCCATTTTGCTCAGTATCATTTACGGTTTTCTTGTCATTGTCACTTGTTAACAGTAGCATTTCCTGTAGAGAAAAAAACACCTAACCTCACCAGGAGAAATGCCAAGGATTTTTGTTAGGCTTGATAGGAGGCTGAATCCTGGCATATTATTTTCTCTACTATTGTGAGCTTGGAATTCTCGACTGTCGTAGTGCCTGTAGACCTGTCAAGTGCTTGTTTTTTTGGAAGTGAGCTATCCTTCCGGGTCCTTGCTTTCTTGCCTGTCACGCTGTTCTTTAATGCACCATGGCAGGAAAAAAGAAACCTGGCCGAAACCAACGAGCGCCTTGCAGAAAGTGTTGCTCGCCTAGAGGAACGGCGCTCTAGCAATGCAGTGGCTGCGACCGTAGAGCAGCTTCAGCAGCATCGCCTTCTGGAGAAGGTGCACAAGCTGGAGACAGAGCTCGACCGTATGACAGCACGGTGCCAGCAGCTGCAGTCGGCTTTGCATCAGAGCGAGCAGCAAACGGCCACTCTGAAGCTGAAGCAGAGGCTGGACAGTGCAGCAAAAGTAGGTCTTCAAGAGACTCCTTCCTGCTTGCTTGCTTGTTTTATGACCACGTATTCAGTATTGCTATAGTTGCCATTGCATTCAATCCACTGCACTGGATTGCTGAGCTTGTGCACATTGATCCAATCCTGATTTCAGGTACAGGCAATCCGATCATCCCGAAAAGTGAGCTTGCAAAAGAAACACTTAAATGACTGCCGTGGCATTATTTCTATTAATAGAAAATGACAGTTTAATATTTATTTGTTGAGACTTATATGATAGGGGTAGATTTTGGAGGGATTTGTGAGGTGCTTTAGAAAAGCAGGCATAGCACAAAAATCATACCACATATATTTGCAGGATTCTTTTGGGGACTGAAATGGATTGTATTGATAGGTGATGCTGTTTAACTTAGGTTACTGATCGGTGCCTCCTCTCATTTAAAATATGACATGGAAGTCCATCAATATTACACTGGTTGCAACTTGCTTGTCTCAAGCTAAACATGATGTACTAACTTAATCTATTAAGCCCGACGTAGATGAAATTGCAGTGTCTTGGGGTAAGAATAATGTCAACAGTGAGTACTTAAAGAATCATGTATGCTTTTAACATAATAGTTGTACACTTTGGAAAGCTAGTAACTTGTGACCTTGGGGCTGACCTATGTATGAGTAATCTGTTCATTAGCCTTATGAGTGTGAATAACATGATCACAATTACTTAGTATATGCTCATTCTGTTGCACAGATTTCTCGTCATGTGCTCGCTCATTAGGATTTCGCATGCCGTGATATGTATCCAGCCAACTTCAGAGCCATACGCATATTGCTGTAGCTATGCAAGCAGTATTATCTTTTCTTATTCTTTTCACTGCATCATATCGAGAATATCTTTTCTGAGTAACAGTCTGCCTCCTTTTGGTAGCATGTGATGTTTCGAATTGGCTATGCGACGAGTCTTGTCTTATATTTGAAAGTTTTATATTTAAAAGGCCTTTTTGCAGAGCTTGTATCTCAAATTGAGATGCACTCTTGTACACAGATTCACTTCCCTTTACCATATTTATTTATTTTGTCGTTGGATCTTGTGCAAGACTTGCAAAGAGCAAGCATACTTTTTTGTTTTTCCTACTCACTATTTGGGTGTTTAGTTTTTTGCATCGTAAGTCTTGCTCAAGGGACATAGAAAGTAGACGTTATAGTAGGGCAAAAATTGTTGATGAAGGTTTTATAAACCAAATTTCAGTCCATTTTTCTTAAATGCCTCTGCTTTTTGTCATTGTGATCAGTGAATGGTAGAGGCAATATCCTATTAGCACTTCGTCCAGATTGTTACCAGTGGCACTATCATAGACCATCCAAAAGGTGAAGAAGCTTCTGATTCACTAGTCCTTGCTTGAGGAAATTGGCTCTACCAGATATAGGCGTTGGCGACACTTCTCATGCTATAGGCACATGCAATTGTAGAGGAGTGCAGGGGGCTATTGCCTTAGTGGGGCAGCAACCTGGATGCCGACTGTCACAGACGATGAAAGTGTGTCCTAATTCCTGTTTATGAGCAACCGCCGAGTTTTTATGTAAAAAAAAAAGTATGACTATGCACTGTAATTATTAATTGCATGTGGATTTTGCCATCGTAAATGAAAATCTTGCGGGCCTTGCCCCCTAGATGAAAATCCTGTCTCCGCCTCGGTGTGCATTGTTAGCTGCTGAGTTGACCTGTCACCTGAAAATCATAAACAGGCCTTTTTTGTGCCGTTAATTCCTCGAGTTTTTGCAGTGACAAGGCGATGACCGGTGCTATAACTGCTGATTGATGCCATGGTGCTGGAATTATGGTAGTGCCGTGCTTTTTGCAGGCATGCACAGTGCCTGCTAGTTCCAGTGATGCAGTGGCAAAGTCTGGCCAGCAGGCATTGTCCACCCTGATCACCACTGGTGTTGTCAGTCAACCATCGAACACCAGAACCACTCTTCAGTGCACTGAGGTAATGCATTTCTGGTGCAAAAAAAGCGAACCGTGCTGCCATCGATGGCCTAAAGTAAAGCCTTGCAAGAATACCCAGGTGTAGATAAGTTCTGTTACAATCTCAGACCTCGAAATAGGCTAGCAGGTTTTCACTACCGATGGCACACACTCGTAGCATTGTCCGTGAGCATGAAAATAACGAGGTGTCTATATACTTGAGTGTGACCGAGATACAGCTGTACTCGTGCTTTGATCCCTCACTGCCTTCCAGCACATCTAACTCTCTTAACTCCCTTGCTGCATGTATTGCTGACATTTGCACTTGGATAACAACACAATTTCTCAAACTGAATTATGCTAAAAACCAACTTACTAGCTATGGGAAAACCTAGTATTACTCAGGAAATGGGAAAACCTATCCCTCAAAATGGGCACGGCCAGCATATCTCCTGTATTATCTGCACGAAAGCTGGGTGCCTTATTCTAAACCAACCTTTCTCTAGACGACCACATCAGCTCAATTGTCAAGTCGGTCTACTTCGAGCTGTGTGGTATTTAAAAAACTCGGGCCTAAATAGACATGGATGCCATATCCAAGTTGGTCCATGCATTCGTGACATCCCATCTTGATTCTGTAACTTGCTACTGTCAGGCCTTCCAGCCTGTGTACCAAGGCTCGTGCAGTTGGTGCACAGCTCGCCAGCCATGCTTGTCTGTCATGAGCATCGCAGTTGCCACATTACACCACTTCTCACCAGCCTGCACTAACTCATCATCAAGCAGGGTATCGACGTCGAGATTTGGTCACTCTGTGTGTGTCTCTTCTTTCTCTTGCTCAAACCCACCTCTCCGAACTACTTTATAATCAGGCCAGGCATCGCACCACCTGTTCTTCTGACTCAACTCGTTTAGTTGTGCCTCGAATAAATCTCAAATCCTTTGGAGACCATGCCATTAGTAATGAACTCAAATCCTATAACTCACTCTCGGCTGACGTCACGACACCCCCTGACTTAACACATAAGCAGAAGCTTAAATGCACCGGTTCTTCACAGCATTTGCTGATTCCTTGTGACTCGGCCTTTGTGTGCTTATGCATGCTAATACTGTGCCTGTTATCACTAATCATATTCACGTGCTCCCTTTACAGTATAAGTAAACTGCCTTTGAAATAAATTTAGTTATATGAGGATTCTGTACACATGTCTTATTTTTATTATTAGTATTAGCATTCTTCAGCTGCAGTACATACTAACAAACTTTCGGCTGACTGCTAGAACCGGGCACCTGCCCGCTAAATGGCAGCAACCAATAGTCCTAAAGTTTTTCGTTTTAATTCGGACCGACCCATGATGGCTGCCATTTCTAAATCTCGGTGCTAACTAAGACAATCAAGCAGTCCATGATGCCAATAGTGTTTGAACCACTTCGGCAGTGTCTGGCCGAAATTGATTTACCGACCAGCTAATATGGACTTCCGGACAGCAGGGAAGGCATCGGTGTGACCCTTATCAAGCAGCACCACACAGCCGTAGGCACATATGCAAGTGACAGTGCAACATAACAAGTGTGCCTCATGCCACGTGAAGTCGCTGACAGGACGCATGAGGTTTGCATTGCTAGTCGACTTGCTTTTATATGTCATTCCCATGTCTCGGTTTGATAATGTTTTCTACCTTCCACATAACTTAGTGCAATAGGGAAAGCTGTCGCTATTGTGAGAATCTTCTAGCGCAAAAGATTATTGCTCCTTCTGCTACAAACTTTAGGAGTGTGATAGGATTGCCGTGACACCTGTATACACAGTAGCTGCTTCGCAATGGATATTTTTAATTTAATTTTATATATGCTTAGTTTGACTGTCCCACAGCAAAATTGAGGCAAGTCTCGGTGGCAGTTTGCTTTATGTAGCCTTTGCTAGCTTCTTATTTTTGTCTTGCCGCCAGGATCACGGGACTACTGCCGATGTCAAAGCCATGATTACGGAAGTGAAGGCACTACTTTCGGCTGCCCAGAAGGAAACTGCGCTATCTGCGGGTTCTGCTGTTAAGGAAGCGCTAGATGCAGCGCTGCCGGCCCTCGTCACTGCCAGCAGGTAGGCGATGCATGCTGCATTTTTGTTGGCATAAAGTGATCCTCAAAGGTACGAACAGTAATCATTCAAATGTATCTTTTTTACTGGGATACTAAGCAGATAGGGACCTTGATGGAACCAGAGAATTACCTTTGCAGACATCCAAGCTATTGCTGGTCGCACCTTCTGTTTGACGTTGTGCTACCCTTTCGAGAAAGTTAGTTGATGATCCCCATCAGTGATGACAGTGCTCAGATTAGGAAGCTAGCCTAGGCTTCCCGTAAGATTGGGAAACAAATATGTGGGAATCTAGCTGAATTTACTTGAGATCCTTATGCTTTCTCGTGATGACTCTACTGCCCTTGCAAGCTGCCTTTCGTAGCTTCTCTCATCCCCTCAACTACTACTGCTTGCTTCTCTCCCCCCAAGGCATCATCATAAGTCTTCTCTGGACTGAGCCCTAGCTTAGCCCGTCCTGTATAAGTTACTCCATTGTTACCAGGTGAAGATTCCTTTCGATGTGGAGGGAGTGCCCACATTTCTCATTCCTTCACTGATTACTGATCAGAACTCCCCACTAATTCTTCGAATGATAAATGTTGTGTATTGTGACCATATCCATTCACTACATGGTTCAGCTGCACCAGCTACTTTTTTGACAGCTGGCTGTAGGCGTTTACACCAGAAAACGATGCGACCAAGGAAAGAGGTCGTTGATCTACCGACATAACCTCGAACACCCACTTACACTGACATAGCCTCAAGCGCCCACTTGCACTGCACATAGCTCGCATCTTGACCCTTGCTCGTGCATCGGTCAGCCAAGTCCTTATAGCAGCTCAACTTGCTTTCATGTTGCGATTTCCAAGTTTTCCTCCCAATTCATAGTCTTAGCTCGACAAGAGTCATGGTTTTTAGGGCAATAACCACAGGGCAATATTCGAATACAGATTCGTTTTCAGTATCATCGGATAATACCATGCTCCGGGAAAGGTCCGCCACAACCTGCCACTCTTCACCAGCATTTAGGGTTCAACAGACTGCACTGAGAAAACATAATTGAGCTATAGATAACTCAGCAGGAGTAATAACTTTTTAATTTCGGTCACTCCTGATCAATGACTAGCGTGGTTTTAGGGTTTATCAGCTTCACAGTCAAGTCTGCCATGTTTTTAGCTCCGTAACATTAAAAAAAATTCCTACGTGCTGAAGTAAGCCTATAAACATCAAGTTAGTCCATCCACTTATAACATTTAAATCACATCTAGATTCTGTAACTTTCTTTCCTAGCAGTGAATCGACTTTAGGGCACTCGCAGAATTCTGGTTTACCTATCTGACGCAGTGCTTAAGTTTCCCTTGTACCACACACTCCTCCGGCTCTGTCGTTCAGCCGTGATTATAACAAATTTCGATTCCTAAAGAGACCTAAATAGCTGTTATGCACCTAAAGTCTAGAACTCGAACGATTCGCATCACGATATTCCCGTTCCTTAATTTGATAGCATATAATGTAAACTACGCACAGCATTTACTTTGTCTGTGTGAATCGTCCTTAATAATAATAATAATAATTCACTTGATAAAGCGCCCTCAGAGAACTTCGTGTGTTTATGCTTGCTACGATTCGGCATGTTATTATCACTAATCAGTTGATTTTTCTTTCAAGCCAATAGGAAGTGCCCAGGAAGAGATTTAGTTCTCTCACGATGCTAAATGCATTAAAATGATTTCTCCGAATGATTATTGTTGGAGATGTTGGGGAGAGTTACTTTTGTTTATGATGCTCATACTGTGAGGCTGATTGTGGTCGCACGATTACAAGAGCCCCTATTTTAACGTATCACACATTCTTTTTTGACGTCAGAATACAAATGGCACGGTATTGCACTTATAGCCATTTTTAGTCAGCCGTAGTTGATTAATTTTCACGTATTTAGAGCATTGACATCCGCGATTTTAGTGTGGGCCCATCTAAGAAGCTAGGAACTGCATTTTGCTACATGTTTGACTCAGTTTGCTCAGTTGCAGCCGGCAGTCTCAGTCACAGTCCATACATACGAGGAGTGAGGTAACAACTTGCTACAAGTCGCACAAAGCCGATTCTCCAATCCGAAGCTTCGATAAGTTGTTGTCAAGAGTTCACCAAGTGCCTTTATCTAATTCAATTATCATGATGGCCGCAAGTTTGGGTATTGCATGCTATGATTTATTTAGTGGCAATGAATCAGAGCACACCGTTCATCCTTATTGCCTCGCTTTATTATATTAGGCTCTTGTTAATCAGATAGTGAAAATCAGTTTAGTTGATCTTATTTAATACTGCCAACCGGAAAAATGTGTGCCGGTGTGGGCCCGAGAATCCGGAGTGAGTGAGCTTGCATAGCTACTTGTGCTTCTTCTTCTGATCGACGCTTTGCTTCTACTTTGAAGAGCTGCCGAATCCTGTTGCTCTTTCAATTCGACATTCGGGTTCATGCACTACTGTCGCCTTCATGCAACTGTTGTAGCCTTGGAATTTCTGGGGATTTTTATTATCAAAGCTCTGTTCGTGTTTTAGGTCAGCAACTGTCGTCCATGAGTCGTTATCTCGTAGGCAAAGCAAAAGATGGTCGACGGCTCAACATCGAGGTGAATGTGGCTGCTAGGTCGTACTTACTGCTTTTCTTGCATGCATTTTCACTCGGTCAGGTGACTCGGCTGGTGCTTTCAGTCATAATCTGACTAGCAATAGCTTCCGCTAATCTATATTTAGACATTGTGTAATGAAAATTTAGCGAGTACCCTTGCTTTTTATAATTCTAATTATGCAAAAAGTATGGACAGTGTATCTTGTTGAAATGTTAACGTTTCACCTGCTAATGTGACGTGTCTAACTGTTGAGTGCTGACCGCGTGAACCTAGCTCACACCATAGAAGAAATGAGTAAGAGCTCGTGGGAACAATGTGAAATAGACAGCCAACTGAAATGGTTGGTGGTCGGTGCCAAGTCTGTAACCACCGACGAGGTTCTTTGCAATTGGTTTGTCCTGTTTCACAACTTTTTGATACAGTCGCTCAGAAAACTGCTTGTGTAGCTAGTCATTATGTCAGTCAATCTCCAGGAATTACCTAGAACTTTCGTAATATCCTTTCTAGGGCTCCAGTTTCGGGATGCTAACTGGCTTGAACTATTATAATTCTGTGCAACGATGCAAAAATACGTCAGCACAGCTGGTGCTTAAAATAATCAAAGATTACTTTTCAAAAATTGAAGTAATTTAGTCGTGAACCCCACTACTGGATGAACTGCAGTTGAGTTTCCAGCTGAACACTAACCTGCAACAGCAGACCACACAGCGCGGTATGGCTGGCTGCTCCTGCTACCTAGCTGCCTTCCTTGTACCAGGTTCGTGGATTTTAAGCCGTTATCGCGTAATTTTGCTGGAAGAATTTTGGCAGCAGTAGCTATTGCTTGCCAATTTTAGATAGGAATTCGACTGCTTAATTCGACTACTTAAGCAACTGCTTGTCACTTCTGCTTCTTAGCAAGGAGTGTATTCTGTTGATCACGACATACCTTAACTGCTTTGACTTAGATCACATTACAGAGAAGTATGTACACGAGACAACTGCTGTATACAAATTTGAGTGTGCATCTGAGACCTGAGACATTGATCATACAATCATTTGTCTTGACTTTTTACTTCTTATTCCGTTACATTTTAGGCCTACGAGAACTAGACACTTCTACTTTATCTGAAGAAGATCTAATCGATTGCAACGTGTCACATTTGCGAAAGGCTAGCTCAAAAGGCGAGTACTTGGTCTCAAAAGTAGCTCAGTCCTGTACTGTGTTATGAAACGTATTGTCTAAACGTGTATCTGCAGATTTATACCATGCTCGCTCCCTGCTTTATGTGTGCGTTGTCTTTTACCGAGCAGAGGGTAGTCGACCACTAGTGCCCGCTTGTGTACAAGAAAATGCATAGGTTTACCATTATGTCATCGTACAACTGCTGTTCCCATACAAACTTGGTAACCCAACTGACATGATGCTCTACAGCACTAGCTATACAGTCGCTGGCAGTAATATGTTTTGCTGTAGACATCTGTGATATGACTGTGCCTGCGAATTGCACCTGCAGGCGACAGTGGTGTGGAGTATTAAGTTTGCCCAGCGTGTTTTTCAGTTGTATCGAGAAGCTTACAAATCGAAGCAACCTTGCGGTGCCAGAACCTGGAAGACCGACTCACAGGGCTGTCAAAGATGGGTCGTAATCTTAAGACCGAGCATAACGGTATGCGATAGATCGCATTGGATTTTCGGCATCGGGTCACTTGGTGTGATGCCTGCAATTTGTCGTGTCGCGATATTGTGCATAGTATACTCGTTTTTGGGATACGAGGGTCATTCCACTTATCTCTGCCGGTTGGTGCTGCAGCAGCAAGCAGCAGGCACCAGCACTAAGCAGCAGCCGCTGAGCAAGCTGAAGGTCTGCATTCACTGGCGGCATGCATGGCATATTTATTGTCAATGTTGGCTGCTGCCTGGTAAACGAAGCAGCTGTCGCCTGCCTCTGAATTTGCTGTAGCCAGCCGTCCTGTCATGGTACAGCGACCTCTAGCACTCGAACAAGTTCTATCGCCAATCAACGTTTTAAGCCAATCACTGCCGGGTGGTGCCGTTTCCCATTGATTTGCGAGCTATATTAATTACTTCAACGTCGGGCATAGCTCGCTTCTTATAGCAGACTTTTGTGTGCTGTGAAAGCAGTTCGATTCGAATATCGCGATTAGCTTCGCTTCTCGGTTTTTAGTTATGATGCAGCTACTAAAGAACCAGGAGCAGCAAATGGAGTGCATACACGACGGCCAGCAAAGAGTCAAAGAGCTGCTCTGCTAGCAGAGCTCTGCAGTTCCTCTTCGGTACAATTGACCTGAGAGCAGAAGTTCACTCTATTCACTCACCGAGTGCCAGTCCCTGCGTGCAGTGGCAATCTGCCCTCGTGCAGCTGGAGCACTTTGGACTTTGCCTCCCCCATCTGTGCTCATCACATCTGGTTCCCCGACTTCTAGATACTTATTTCTGCAAACGATATGTTGCTTGACTTGTACACCATCGTGTACTCTAGTCCATAAGCTCGCCCGTGCAGTGCATAGCTAGGCAGGAATGCTCTTCAGTGCTGCTATGCCGACTATAGTGGGACCGGATTCGTCTTTTTGTAGCTAGGTATAATGTTTTCCCAGACCGTCCGGTCGATGCAGTTAGTAACGCCTGCTGCCCACTTCTGCAGCACGGACGCGGCATATGTGAAAGATGCATTGCAGAGCTGGTGGTGGTGTCATTGTTAAACTCACTGCCATCGCTGAAGTATTCCTGGTGCATATTGCTCCTGCGATGCCCTGCATGCTAATTAAAAACAGTTCTTTCATGATTGATGTCACGATTCTACTTCGAGTTGTATTTCTAGTTTTTTGTAAAATTATGATACCTTTATATAAAACTATTTATCACAGCATTTAGTGGGTCCTTGTGATTCGTTCTTTGTGTGCTTATGCATGCTACACTGTGCATCCTACCACTAACCATATTGTACATGTTGACACTATGCATGTCACCTCTAATCATGTTATGCTTGTTGATGCTGTGCATGTTACCGCTACTCATTTGATAATGCATCATTTACAGCATATGTAAAGTGCCTAGAAAGAGATTAAGTCCTTTGAGGGTGCTATACAAATGTATTATTACTATTATTATTATAAACTGGTGAGTGCATGGGAATTCTTTCCCCACGCAGGCTTATCAACTGTGTACCATTATTATTTAGCAAGTAGGATTGTTGCACGCAATATTTTTTTGATTATGAGTAGTGTAAATAGTGTAAATCAGGTCTGGAAATTTTTGTTTTGATCTACAGGGTTCTGATTAAGGATCTTCATTGTTGGAATTCACTGTGAAATGCATTCGTCTTGACCTCGGTCGTTAAAGGCACCTTAACCACTGGGCCAAACCAGCAGGTAAGGTGCTCACTTTTCACGACCTAGGTCGAGGGTTCGAGTTCTACAGTGGACGATTATTTATTGCCTACTTGCAAATGGTTTGCTGATTTAACAGCCTCATTTACATACCGACAGAAAAGCCTTAATGGCTATCACCGCTACTTGCAGTGGGCAGTAAAGGATCGCCCACTGCAGGAATCGAACCCACAACCTAGTCGTGAAGAGCGAGTGCCTTGCCCACTGGTTTGATGCAGTGGTTAAGGTGCTTGCCTTTAACGACCGAGGTCAAGATGAATGCATTTGATAACCGAGGAAGTGGGCTCGTGCCCTGTGGCATATGCGAAGTGCCTGAATAGAGATTATGTTCTCTTGGCACGCTATACAAATGAGTTGTTTCACCCCTGGGCTAAGACGGGGGGGGCACCCAAATCGCGAGTTCGAGTTCTGCAGGCAACAATTCTTTGTTGCCAGCTGAAGATAAGATAATCTAATTCAACAGCCTCGTTAATATAGCAGCAGAAGAGGTTCAAGAGGCTTTCGAGATTAACTTTTTTTACAAGCTCAGCTCGATTGAGCCAGGCTATAATAAATGTCACTGAGACGTGAGAATCAGGAAGGCCGAGAGCCAGCTGCTGCGGTAATATCTATCCTACCTATACCTGGAACGTTTACCTCCATTAGCGTCTACCTGATGGTTCTTATTTGATTTTGAATTAATGATATAATACTAATACTAATAATAAGTCATTTGTAAAGCGCCCTAAGAGAAGTTAATCTCTATCCAGATGCCTTACAACTCACTGCAAGAGAATCAAACCGATGGGTTAGTGGCATGCACGGTATCAAGCATGCAAAAGCAAACAAGTTTCGTGCTTAGGCCAGTACGCTAATTCAAACACGAATAAGCTCATGGCCCATGATTAGCCACTGAAGGGACCGATCTACGTAGGCTACGAGGCCCACTGTCGGCTTGCGACTGGATGAGGGGGTAAGCCATAACATTAACGAGGTGCGATATCGAGGTGTAAATGTTCGCTTTAAAAAATGGCAATACACACTAGCAATCTTAGATGAGGTGCTGGTCTTGTTTTGCAGTAGATTGCCTGTTTTGCAATCTGCCTCTTGACGCCATTTTTATTCGCGGATAAAGTGCTATTAGTTTCAATGGCTACTACATTGTGACAACCCAGAAGGTTGTTTATCGTAAAAATAGCAGCCCTGAGCTCTGTCAGTCATATTGTTTATACTCTCTCTCTTCCTCTCTCTCTCCCCACTCTCTTTCTCTCTCTCTCTCTGTGCCCTGTAGACCTTGAGAGCGTAGCTGCTAATTTTGTCGGACCCTAGCTCTCGGTGTCCGTCCTCAGCCTATTCGCTTCTGCCTATAATTTATTAGATGGCTCATGCGCCAGCTTGCCATCCTTTCGCTCTTTGTCTAATCGAGTAAAGTAGTCGGTCCACATCCTGACCGCTCTTTGTCTGACCGAGCTCCATTCTAACCTGAGCGGATCTCGCTGTCAAATTGACATCTCGCTCCGCTCCCGGTTAACTAACGTGTCCCCTACCCAATTCTTCTTGGCTAGTCCGCCCGCTACGGTTGCTCTAGGTGCCCTAGTCAGACCCACTAAGGCAAGGGCTAGTATCGCGGCTAACCTGAGAGCTGCCTCAGTGCAAACGTAATCAAAAAGCCAGGTAAAAGTAAAGAATCAAAACTGTTCTTGAATTAGAAGCGCTAAATGGAGCTGAATGTAAAGCCATGCTGTCTATATTCCGTGTGAGCACTTTAACGGCTGTTGACGGTGTTGTATGACAGCATCTTCGGTGGCTGTTCAAGTGGGTATCTCACGGAGACACAGCGGGCGCACGCGCTCGGTAAACGAGACTCTCCTTTATTACTCTCACCGGGCACATATATGAGAGCGCCATCAATCGCAGCAGATGACACGAAATATAACATGCATTAGTGGCCTGCCACTGGGCTGCGTCAATGGGTCAGCTATCGGCCCCATGTGAGGCATGTACAATACTGTCAAGGCGCTTTGCTAATTACAACAGCAGAAGCCGCAGGCGAACCCTACATCGGCAACCCTTGAAAGTGAAAAGCCTTCCCGTACTGCGTCACGTGCAACGACGACGTCTGGTGAATGACTAACGGGCGGATACGTAGCGGTCGAGCCAAGCTTGGCGAACAACTTTCGGCGAAGATGGCAGGTATGAAGACGATGGCACTCTTAGGCTTGAATAGCTGGTACAGTTGCAGGCCTCTAGTCGTAGCGTAGCGTCTCTCCTGTCTCACAAGATGCTTGGCGTCTCTTTTAGCATAGGATCTTTCAAACCACTGTCTTTTTTATATAACACATCGGCAACTGGTCCCACAACCCCCTCCCCCCCCCCCGCCCGCAGTTTGTTGCCTTCACAGCCGAAAGGCAGGACATCAGAGTTTAGATGTTATGTGACTCATGTTATGATGTTATGTAGTAGTCAGTCTCTACTGTTAAGCCGTTAAGCCTCTTCGAAAGCCTCGCTGTCTCTTCCAGGCGCGGTCTCCTCAGTCGGTGCTTTAGTAACTTGTTGAGGCACTGCTAGCGTCCACGATAGCTAGTGCCTGCTCTCAAGTCACAGCCCGAGACAAAGAGTCAGACTGCGACTTGTCCTCATAGCTGTGGCCGATCGCTCTTTTTCGCCGACCTTTTTGGCGATCCTCCGACGTCGTTCAGGCGCCGGAAGCGAGCTTCAACTGTCGAGTCGATGAACTTGAACCTAAAGGGAGTTTGGACTTGGGACTTTCGGGGAGAGCGATCCGCGTCTGTCGTGGGATCGGGTCAGTCAGGCTTTTCCCTCTCTGCCTCTACGGAAGAAAATGTGAGACAGAGGCAGCTACAGGGACAGAGGAGAGGCACAATATAAATGTTCGAGTTAGCATGCCTGCGGCAGTGCCGGATCAACACTACCCTCACCTGTTGGATCTTGGGAGAAGGGTGCCCCACGTACTTAGAATTTCGGCTCATTTGTTTTTAAAACTTAAATGCGTAATTTAGTCACATTTTAATTTGTTTACATTTGGGCTGTTAATGATCTATCGTGCATTAGTAGCTGCGCAATGTATGCTTTGATGAAGCAAATTTGAATAGCCTTACCGGAGTAGCCGAGTTCCAGGGGTCAAAAGCTATTTCCCGCCAAGCCTCGCCGTACTCCGGCCACGCCGTCACTCGCCATGCCGCTGAGCTTGGGTAGGACGAGCGGCCGTCAGGTTAGACCTCTTTATAATATCGCAGGCGCCACAACAACGAGGAACTAAACAAGTCTACAGGGAGTGTCCTATACAAAGTACACTAAAGGGGCGCAAGACGACGCAGCAAGCGCGAACAAACGTGTTAGTTGGTAAGTCGGCTTCTGCAGTCCCGCCGTTGTACCGACTCCGTTCCAACAGTACGAGCGTTCGCCGTAAAAGATCCGGTTATCTGAGTAACTGCTTGGCTAGTCGGAGTCGACGTCCACCACAGTTGAGAGCTTCCGCCGAAAGACACCAACTCAAACACGCTACACGGGGAACGCGGAATATACAAGTCACAACAACGAGCGTGCTATCCAGCTCCGCTCGGGCCTTGGGCACTCGTTGCCTTAAGTGCGTGGCCGCATCGCCGGAGCACGCCTGCAACCATCCAGACGCATAACTCGGCGAGACCGGGAGCCTCCAACACCACGACTTACTAGGCCAAACATTCCTACCCAAGCACCCCGGCGACCCCTCGTCACCGCACATGCCATAGGTCAGACCAAGGCCTAGACGGTGACCCTTGCAGCATTACAGCCATCCTGTTCCAGCCAACCGAACCTAGCTGGTACAAGTACCGAGCACTATTTAAGGAGAATTCCGCTCTCCGATGTGGCTTAGGGAAACGCGAGGCCCAGCTATCGGGATAGGCTAACCCGTCATCTATAGCTGCTAAAAAAGTTCCTTTATGGAGCACCATTTTTTCAGACTTTAAATTCCGAAGTTACTTGGCCTACCCAGTCACTGACTCAGGCTAGGTGAGCGTGAGAGTCAAAAGTCAGAACTGTCAATTAGTATCTGTTGTCATTGAGCAGCTGCAAGGAGTTTTCGGTGCAGAATGAATTGCCAATGGCGCCTGGTGCGCTAGGCTCAAGCTCCATGTCAATAACGAGGCTACTCCTTAAGCAAAAGAAATCCGGCGGAAGTAGGACCAGAAGGCCATTCTCCTTGCGCTACGTAAGCCACCACCCTTTGGGCTTAGCTTCATTAATTCCAAACTATAATTATTTGTCATTGCACTGGCGGCTGCTTACTAAGACAGTTTATAATAAGCATGATTCATTTTTTACATTGTTCAGCAAACAAACTTCGTCAGCATGTTGCTTCTACTGCTTGCTGTCTGTCTCAGTAAGGCACCGACCGCACCTTTTAAAGCGTCGCAATGAATTGCCCAGCAATGTCGCGGTAGAGCTTAAATTTGTTGGTCCATTTCTAATGCTATTGCAGACGACGTAAGGCTTGGTATTTTCACAGAAGCCACCACAAAGTAAATTAAAAATAAACATTGCAAGCTACCGGGCACACAGTTCAATCGATGGCGGCCGGAGCATGAAACTGAGGGCAATTGCTGGTCAAATCCATCCGCACCAACATTAAACAAGCTAGATTCCTCGACTTTTTACATGACACAGACGCGAAGATATATGCGGCTTTGTGTCAACGATCATATGATTAACAGTCAATAGAAAGCATAGTAGCAAATGTAGCTTCTACTATTGGATGTTCTATACAATCTCGATGGATTTTCTTTTCTCTAATCAATTTGCTTTTCTCTTGTCATAATTAGTGGGCTGAAGCAATAGTATATAAGAAATAAAGTTCTCTTCATGCCAATCATTCCATCTTCTTATTCTTATCTCCAAACTCGTGGCTTTCTCAACACCAGGCTGATGGTTCTTAGATTCAAGTGCCACACTTTCCTAGAAAAACTCAGGTCTACGGAGAAATGGTACTCGAGTTCGATTTCCTGACATATTGCTTGCGTGTTACTTAAGCTACTTGTCCAGTAGTGCAGTCGGTTTCTACCACCTGCTTTCTAGTATTCATGTGCTCTGGTTATGTAGGGTAGCTTAGTAGTATAATAAAGATCCAACAAGGGGCGTCCGCTGCATCAGGTTCGTTTGTTGCTGGCCCCCCTTTATGCAGGGTGGCGCGCTCCAAAATAGCGAGCAGCCCTGGAGTGATTGTTCTGCTATGCCAAGCTCAAAATTCAGCCATAGCATCTCTGTAAGAGGAGAGTCAATAGTATACATTTTACTTTAAGTAGCATTGATTCTATCAACTTTCCTCCTAAGTCGACGCCGATTTTCCTCTCGTTTGGGCTACTACAACATAGTTTATGGTTTGGGCTACAACGTCACCATAGCATGGGGAGGAGACGCATCGGCCGGCTGCAGTGAAGGAGAAGCAGCTTCTAGTTGAAGCCTCCTAGTTGTAACAGCCGTAACACAGTTGTAACAGCCAACCGATCAAACCACGGGGGCGTCTCGCATGCAGCTCTCGACCAAAGCAACAGCTGGTCGACGGTTCGAGTTCTATTGAGGCGCTTAGTCCCTGAGCATGGAATGTTTAAGCATTTTGACCGTGGCTTCAGAAAAATCTTCAACCAAGACGTCTGCACGTCTGTATATGGAATGCAACAAAACACCCGTTACGGCACAAAAAATAAATAATATAATTAAAAAATAAAAAATATTACAAAAAATAATTCATTTGCATAGCACTGATCTTCGGATCGACTTAAAGGTTTTGTCGCTCACTTTTAGGTCGCTTCATTCTTTGGCTCCAGCCTATCTCTCAGATCTACTCCCACCAGGCCGTACCACCCAGCATCGTACCACCCACTTTTCGGAATGTAACAGTTTACCAATACCTCGTAAGAATCCCAAATCCTTTGGAGACCATGCATTTAGTTCGTATGCTCCCAAAGCCCGGAACTCACTCTCGACTTGCATCACGACATCCCCTGACTTGACCACATTAAAAAAGAACTTAACAACATTTATTTATGACAGCATTTAGTGGGCCCCTGTGATTCGTCCTTCATGTGGTTATGCCTGCTGACACTGTGCATGCTGCCACTAACCACACTTGCATGGTAACTTTGTGCATGTCACCCCTAACCATGTTATTCATGTTGTTTATCAAGCATGATATTATTCACCATTCAATCGCGTTTCCCTTTGCAGCAAATGTAAAGCGCCTAGAAAGAGATTGAGTTATCTGAGGGCGCTTTATCAAGTGCATTATTATTATTATTATTATTAACCCCTAGCATGATCAATGCCCGAGCCTTCCAGCCAAAGGGTCTCCTGCCCCATCCCGACCAACAGCACTCATCCCTGTCATCCGAGTACCTATCAGACTGAGGCTGCCTCTTCCGGGCCCGTTGCCATGCGACCCTCGCAGGTCGCATGGACAGGATTATTGACTTTTTTTATTGACTTATTGATTATTGACATGGATTATTGACCTAGACCGAGTATTTAGCACCGAGGACTGCCTAGACGCAATGACCAGCCGAGCCTAGGCAAAGCAGTTCGGCCACGGACATGCGGTTTTCTCTACTTGCAGGAATCAAAGGGGATAAGCAGAGGGTCGAATACCAAATGGCCTTATCGAAACAAAAGCCTCTACTGCCGAAGCACTGATTTTCTTGAACTGATAAGTTAGCCACAGCATCACCTTACATCTTAAAGATCCAAAAAAACAACGGTTGCAAGAGAAGCCGGGATCTACAGCATCCATATTAAACAATGGCAGGCAACATCTAGGCTAAGACACGTTTCTCCACTAGGGCAAACGGCTCTATTGTTTAAGAAACCAAGCCTTTTGCTTTCCAACGTAAAAAGGACAAAAATCGTGACTGCATGCGTTTCAAGAATAAAATAACACTCGTGTCACATAGTGCTTGTTATTAAATTCAATGAAATAATATACATAACAGCAGGGATACTCCATTGGAGAACCAGCTCAGAAGCGCATGGCCAGTACAAAATTCGGCTATTAAGTGCTGCTGCATTTAAAAAAGTGGCCACGGCCAAAGCAATAACGACAAGAAAAAGCAATGTTAATAATTACATTAAACACAATTCAAATCTGAAACCCCTAAACTGTAATCTTAACTAATTTGTACATGATTCCAATCAGAATCTCGTCCTCAGCATAGCTCTCTCTGCAGGAGCTAGTATTTGTCATGCCTTAGCAAGCATCATAACCTCAGCTGATGCTACACATTCATCTAGTTCCTCTTAAAGAATGGTCTGGATATTCAACAGGCACGAACATCTGACTTAATTTTTAGCAACAGCACCTGACTTATTTTTGAAAAAAATCGTCCAGAGAAAAACCCTGATTCTCATCGTTTTCATCACCATCTTCATTAGAAGATTCGGATACCTGCAAGTCGTCGCAGATGGCAGCATCGGCTGCAGCTGCTTGTTCAGTTGCGTCAGCATTGAAATGAGCATTCCTAAAGAATTCATTGGGGTCGAAACTATCATCATCCTGGTACGACGCATTTGCATCACCATAATCTTGTTGTGGCAGTGAGTCATCGACCATGTGTTCATCTGAAAATATTTTTCTTTAGAGTAATGCAGGATACCTGAGTATTCATAATGAAAAACAGAAAGCACCACTAAACTCACAAAATAATAAGATCAACACTGTACACAACACGATATGTTTAAACAGTTTGATTTATATACCAGCAAAAGTATCCACGATGGAGTGCTCCAACAGGGCAAGCAAGTCTTTCTTAATCTTCTCAAGATGATCTTACAATCAGCTGTTTAGCCACAGAGAGCCCCTCCCAAGAAATAGCCTCAGTGCTGATGCACGCCTAGAGGGAGCCCTGTCAGTGAAGAAAGAATAAACCCGAGCCACAATCATTAGGAGGCCGGCAGCGATGCAAAATGAATACCGGTAGCATTTCAAACCCAAGGACAAGCAAGAAAGACGCTTGTGTATATTGCCGGAATAACCGATCACTCAAACTCATTATAGGCTTCAGTGCCATGGTAGCTGATATACCATTACCGATACACACGACATTTTACGCAAAGACAGAGGCAAAGCTAACTTTAGCTTAGTCATTAGAGGATGCCCGTTGTCATAGTTGCCTCCATTTTCTTTTCTAAATCGGCAATACTTCACCAAGAAACTCGTTTTCTGACCAATCCAGAGCAGCGTAGCTTGACACATTATGGCAAAGAGTTGACAATTCATTTTACCAGTAATCCTTAAATTGTACCTACCCTCATCTCCACTGTTCTCGGGTGTTACGTGAAGGTCGGTTACGAGCAGCTGTCCTTCCTCCTCCTCATCGACTGCAACAGCTGCCGGGCTGCTGCCACTCGGCTCAGCTTCATACGGCTGCAAAGTGCTTTCCATTTCATCATCCTCTCGTGTTCCAGTCTCAGCTGTACTGGCTTCGGTAGCATAGTTGTCATAACTGTCGCAAACATCCACCACGTAGTCTTCATCGTCGGCATCACCAGAACCCTGAAGCACGATGAAACACATTGTCACCACGGCAACGTCAAGACTCGCGCCAAGAGCAGCCAACATATAAAGATATGCTGGCTGCCGGCTGCAAGCAGCTCAAGCCCTCAGCCGGTACCCAATTTGCACAAGCAAGTGGTATGGACCGACTTCATTGGTTTAAGCAATGACCTGGAAGTAGACTACGCAAGCACAGGCTGGGGCAAGAGCCTTCCATTCAATCCCACAATTCAAAGAATCGGCTGCTGCAAGAACAGCCTTTCCACATCGATTCAGAGACTGGCACAAACTCGGTTGTGCCTGTCATAATACGATACTTATGACCAATTGGCAATCAAAACACTGGACTGCATTAAGAGCAAAAGAGCAAAGCTTTAGACCAGCCGAGAGAGAAAGTAGCTTCAGTCAACCATTATTGATAGGCAAGTTTCAATCATACGTTGATAGTCTTCATCCGTTGATAAAGCTCACGTTCCAGCAGCCTTCGAGTCAGAATCCCAAGTGCCGTGGTTACGAGTACCAGCGGGTGGACAGCCATGCGGGTAAGAAAGAGGACAATAGAGGACGGTTGTTGGCCAATCGAAACGTGAGCTGAGCCAGTTCAAAATAATCCACGAGTGCTCAAAACTTGGGCACCACCTTGCAAAAGTGCCTAAACAGTCCATGCTGAAATGATATATTATATATAATAGCCGCTATCAACCTGCTTGCAATAGGCAATACAGTTTTGCCTGCTGCAAGACTCAAACCCACGACCTGAGTCGTGAAGTGCAAGCACCTTAACCTGCTAGAGAAGCTAACGAAGCAGTTTTGCTAACACAAACATGCAAAAGCCTCAGGTAGCACAAAAATGAACTGGCAAATAAAAGAGCAAAGAGTGGCATACGATTGGGATTCGCAGTGCCTGAAGCATCAGTACAACTTAAAATTATGGCAACCTGACCAGATGGTGCCTTCAAAAGGCTAATTGCACCATGGCACCAAGGACACAGACACACGAGCACACACACACACACACACAAACACACACACACACACACACACACACACACACACACACACACACACGAGTGCACACAGACAGACAGACAGACACACATAACACAACCTGATGCAGAGTACATGATTTACATTTCAGGAGAGCGACCGATGCACGGCATACAGCACCACAGCTGCATCGCTGCATGCCGTAGGCCGATGTACTTAGTGACTTACTCGCAGTCGCCTGTCGTAATAGTCGCTGTCGCCCATGCTGCCTTCGATGGCGCCTGCCGTGCCATACTCTTCGTCTTCGTCATCGTCTTCGTCTCCTCGGGCGGCGGCCGCTGGCCGAGAGCGGCGCCGCTGCAGTGGCGCCGCTCGCTGCCTTCGAGCACCGTCATCGTCCATGTTGCTGTATTCGTCATCGATGTCGTCTGCAATGCTCGCGCCACCTCCACCACCCGAGACAGCGCTCTCCGACTCGATGCCGTCCATCGCAGCCTCTTGCGTCTGCTGGATGCCCTGCTCCAGCTCCGCTATCTGGACCTCGTTCTGCAATTGAGAGCTCGTGGAGGAAAAGCAACAGACAGACAGACAGAGAGAGAGAGAGAGAGAGAGAGAGAGAGAGAGAGAGAGAGAGAGAGAGAGAGAGAGAGAGAGAGAGAGAGAGAGAGAGAGAGAGAGAGAGAGAGAGAGAGAGAGAGAGAGAGAGAGAGAGAGAGAGCGGCGGCCGAGCAGAATCACAGCGCTCTGCACAGCGTGCTCTAGGGTAGAGGACGAGGTGCCAGTTAGCTCACGTGGACCGACGAGAGCAATGCTAGAAAACTGAAAGCGAGTGCTTCGCGCGCACGAGCTGGAGTGGAGCGCGACCACATCCACGAGCGCTCGCTCACGACGGCGGCACTCCTGCCGACCGCAGGCGAGCAATCAGCAAACTGGATGGGACTCGTCCTAAGCAGTGGCGGTGCAGCGCAGCCGTCGAGACCAGGCTGGCATTTGGCCTGCTGCCGATGGACACGTCGGGCCATCCCTCTCTCCCCCTACCCGGCTGGTCGTTGGCCCAAAGGGAAGGAGCTCACATTAAGCTAGGTAAGGTGGTTGCTTTCACGACCTTGGTCCCGAGGTCGTGGGTTCGATTCCTGCAGTGGGCGATCCTTTATCGCCACTGCAAGTGGTGGTGATAGCCGTAAAGGCTCTTCTGTCGCTATACAAAAAGAGGCTGTTTAATCAGCTAGGATTACACGACCTAGGCCGAGTCCTGCGGCAGAGGGCAATGATTTATTTCCCAGTGCAAGCTGTGGTGATGGCCATCGACGCTCTTCTGCCTAACACTCCTACCTCAACTGGGATGTTCGATCGACTAACCGTTGCTTTACTTCACCTGCTGGGAAGCAGGGAATAATCAGGGCCTCGACAGCAATCTCTTAAGATGTGGGCAAATCCAAGCCCTTGGGGGTCGTCTGAAAGGGCTGCCCCCGGGGCCCCCGCCTGACCGCATCGCGACGGCAGCAGCAGCCACCGAGCGAGCGCCACTACCTCGGCGAGAGCTCGCCGGCAGGCCTCGACGATGGTGTGCGCAGTTTGGCTAAACGGACTGTCGGGGCCGTTGTATGCAACGCTGTTCTTCTCGATGAGCTCGACGTCGGCCAGAAATTCGTTGTGGTTGTGGTAAACGTGGCGGCCGACGTTAGTCTCGAGCGTTTGCAGGTCCATTGGCGAAGCGATGATCTGATAGTAGTCCTTCAGCTGCTTCTTATTGACAGGCTGATGAAACGGCCAGCTCTGCAAGTACGAGGCAACACGGCGCGGTCGGCCTGCGATCAACGCCTGGTGCGGTGGCAGAGCACCGAATTCCACCCCACCCACCCCCCCACCGCCCAGCGGCTGCGACCTCTGGACCGACGACCAAGGATGCGCAGCCGACGAAACGGCATAGCGGTGGCACCAGTCTGCATCGTACGTTGTCGATGGCCTTGAGGCTTTTGACAATCTGGTCAAATATGTAGGACAGCGCCACTTGATCATTGTCGTCGAGCAGCGGATTGATTGCCTTTTCCAAGCGCATAAGCTTTTCCTCTTTCTGAAAAGGATACAACACGGCCACCGTAAGCTGAAGTGAGCACGCCAAACTTGTCAGCGCAGACGCCTGCCCCACTGTGTGTCACTTTCGAGTCAGTTTAGTGCCCAAACCCTACAAGCCGTTGCAGTGAGCGCGGGGCGCCAGCAGCTGCCTACCTCAGCGAAACGCTTGAGACA
Source organism: Cristatella mucedo (assembly GCA_009760855.2). Lineage (NCBI taxonomy): Eukaryota > Metazoa > Bryozoa > Phylactolaemata > Cristatellidae > Cristatella > Cristatella mucedo. The sequence goes on along the minus strand of WPIO01000065.1, from coordinate 1,480,434 downwards.
TAAATCCAACATCGACTGGGCAGTTACGGTGTAGACACTTTTCGCACCTGCTCGCGGCAGAAAGATTGGCAAAATCGTGACGAAATATGAGGCACGGCACCAGGCACCGGCAGCAGCCACGAGCGACAGGCCGCCCGCGGGTGCGAGCGGAGAGTTAAGGAAGGCGAGCGCTACCGTTTGCTCGACTCACCGTTGTACAGCTTACTGTTTTCAACGATGCGGCTGACGTCAATGAGGAATTCCTCGCGAGACCCATACTTGCGGTCCCGGACATTCTGAACGGCAAAAAAGGCATTGCGAGGGGCACATTAATTGGCCGCGCAAAGGGCACGGCACGCACGCTCGGTTGCGCAGCACAGCATAGCGAGATCGATTGCTGGTGATCCGTCGGCCACCGATCGCCTAGCCATCTCTGGATGAGTGCCGGAAAAGTGAAGAGACTCCAATCATACGCAAACCATGTGAGAATGGCAGATGCACCTCAAACACAACATTCAAAAACAACCGTAAGCAACACACGTGAAAACTTGAGAGAAATTCTATAGCGTCACTCGCTCTAGAATATGCTTGGACATTTTCTTCCAGCTTTAGCAGTTCTAGCTTTTGCAGTCAGACACGGTGCCAAGCTGCTCAGTACAGCTTACAGATTAACTAATACAGCATCGTTTAAAAAAAATAAAATCCTAGCTGATTAAACAGCCTCTTTTGTATAGCGACAGAAGAGCCTTTATGGCTATCACCACCCCTTGCAGTGGCGATAAAGGATCGCCCCACCGCAGGAATCGAACCCACGACCTCGGGACCGAGGCCGTGAAAGCAACCGCCTTACCTAGTGTGCCATCACGGCAATTTCCATTATGGGCACAGTGCCCATAGTGGAAAATTCTTAATGGCCGTCGGCTTCAATCGTAAACTCTAAACCATTGCATTAAAACTCTAAATCGTTATCCCTAAAAACCATGCAAACCCTAATCCTAAACCCTGAAATAAAAAGATATCTCAAAACATGCTTGTAACGTGTACACCCACACATGTGCATACGCACATATTTATCAATCCTTATAATACACTATGTTAGTTAGTTTGTCCGTCCATGAGGCAACATTTACATTGAGTCCTTCGTGCTGCATTTATAGTCTTACAACGAGGATGCAGCAATGATGAGCGGCAAAAAGGATGAGAGGAACGAATTTGCTAATTTGCATATGTAGTCCTAGTTAAAATTGGACATAGAAATTCTAGGACTTCACAGGACCTATAACTTTCAGGGTTTTCCAAAGGGTAATAATAATAATAATACACTTGATAAAGCGCCCTCAGAGAACTTAATCTCTCTCTAGGCGCTTTACATTTGCTGCAGAGAAATGCAATTGAATGGTAAGTAAAATCATGCTTGAAAAACAAACACAATGAATAATATGGTTAGGGGTGACATGCACACGGTCAGCATGCAAATGTGGTTAGTGGCAGCATGCACAGTGTCAGCACGCATAAGCACGTCAAGGACGAATCACAGGGACCCACTAAATGCTGTCCTAAATAGGTGTGTTTTTAAGTTCCTTTTAAATGTGGTCAGGTCATGGGATGTTCTGACGTAGGTCGGGAGGGAGTTCCAGGCTTTGGGAGCATACGAACTAAATGCACGGTCTCCAGAGGATTTAAGGTTTGTACGAGGGTGGCCACGGCATTCCAACAGCTTAACTCTGCTCAGGGGCACTTCTGATGCTTCGGCTGCTTGGACTTTGGCTGAGTTGGCCTATCGGAAAGCTTTTGTATACACGTGTACAAAGTGCATTTTACATTTGCGCTATTGTGGTTTGCGCAATACCAGTTTCGTTGAAAGGCTGCGAAGTAATGATAGATTTTAAATTTGCAGCCAGAGCACTTGCTCAATGAATATTAATCGAGATTAATGGGAAAGAAAAGAAGCTGTGAGGGAAAAACCTTCCCGCTAGCAACAGCAGCCTGGACAGACACCAGGAGAGGCTGCTGCTAAGCGGGCTGCTGCTGCTGAAAGAGAGCTGCTGCTCTCGCCAGCAACAGTGAGAGCTGGAGACTGAAGAAGTACCAAGTCGCGAGTCAAATTTTTTCCATCATCATACTTCATGGGCTGAACACAGTAGCACAAACATAGAATGCACACGTGTTTTGCGATGCATATCCTACAACTACAAAAGCATGAGAAGGCCATTATTACTGCATTATTACAGCAAGCACTGCAGGTAGACTTGGGCACTAAGGCACCCTTAACTCGGTTTTTATATTTAAAGGGGGACAATACTCACCCACTCCTACCAGTAAGATCACAGATGCCACCCACGCCCACCCAGTACTCATGGGTATGGGCGTGGATGGCACAACCAGTCGAGGGTTCTAGTGCACGTACTGCAGCAACGACAGCTGTGCCTTCAAACATCGCCACTACCAGCAACACTGGCCCTAGCAGCGGTTTTTGTTTTACCGGCTCAGGCCGTGATGTTATGCCATCAAACCAAGTGGTTGGCTGCAGGCACCATCTGCTGACCGCATAGATCAGGCTGTCCCGGATAAGCTTTCTAGAGGTGGTTAAACGCTGAGCACTCGCGCGGAAGCTCGCCCAGCAACCACCATTTGGCCAGCAGCAGATACTGGCAGTAGCGGTTACTGCCGACGGCCACTGCGGATAGGCAACCAAACTTAAAGCTGCTCACCTGCTTTAGTGTCTGCAGATCCATAGGATTCTTAATGAGGATGTAGTAATCAGACACTTCTTTGGCATTCACGGGCAGATGAAACGGCAGAGTCTGGAGAAAAAACATTGCAGCAACTTGAGCACGCAACGCGACTGAAAAAAACATGCCCTGTCTTCCTTCAGCCTCGCCCAACCCGACTGACATACTCTGGTGCGCTATCCGTAGGTAGAAGTGTAGGTCCACTGTATTTTATGCACCACTGGAGACCACTTGAATGAGACGTGAAGCAGACGAGCAGTTGAGAGGCACAGCGTCGTAAGAAAAGTGACAGGAAGCAGCGAGGCGAGCTAGAGCCCGAACCAGGACAGTTCGGCGGCCTTGCGTGACCAGATCGACAGATCGGAGCTTGCAGAGCAAAAGAACCTGCTGCTGCCAACAGTCTTACAAAACTACACGCGAGGAACGTGAAAATGCAGAGCGCGTTGGGCCGTTGGGCGTCTGCCGTGGGTGCTGCAACGTAGAATGCCGAATGAGAAAAAAAGACTATAATAAGCTAGATCGATTCTCTGAGCCAGCGGACTTGCATACAGCAGTCGCCAAGGAGAAGGCTTGGGGACTTGCAAAGCAGAAGGATGGTCTTCTTGTACGTCGAACACTCTTCTCTCACTGCTGCACGAATTGCTGAAAGTCAAGCTCGAATCGCAGAGACGATTCTCAAATTAAACGACGATACAACCTAATTACTATTAGGTGCAAACCAAGTAATACTCGGAAACGGAAAACCTAGCCCTCTAAATGGGTTTGGCCTGCACATCTATATGCAGCATTGCAACAACTCAGGCCTGTTTGGACAGGGATACCACATCCAAGTTGGCCCATGCATTTGAGACATCTCGTCTTCTCGACTTCTGCAACTCTCTACAGGCTGGTCTCTCAGCCAGTGCAATCAAGTGCCAACAGTTGGTGCAAAACGGCTAGGCTGTTGTGTCGCGCACGCCGCAACTACCACAAAACATCACTTCTCACTAGCCTGCACTGGCTGCCTTCCCATCAAGTAGTGCTTCAATTTCAAGTTTATAGCACACGATTTTAGGTCGCTCTATTCTCTTGCTTCGACCAACCTATCCAAACTACTTCCCAATCAGGCTAGCCAAAGTGCCACCAGCTGTTGTGACTCAAGTCGTTTAGCTGTACCTCTAACCAACCAAAAATCCTTTGAAGACAAGGCCTTTAGTTTTATCCTGCCAAAGCCCGGACCTTACTAGCAGCAGATGTCACGACATCCCATGACTTGACAATATTTAAGAGAAAGCTAAAACGCACCTGTTCCTCACAGCACTTGATGGGTCCAAGTGAATCGCCCTATGTGAGCATGTTCACTTGTATCACTCTTTTATACTGTCATTCTTCCTTTCCAGCACACAGAAAGTGCCTAGAAAGAGATTTAATTCTCTTAGGGCACCATGCAAATCTCTTATTGAATACATGAGAAAACCTACAAACCCGATTGCTCCTCACAGCATTTGCTAAGTCTGCAATCATTGTACTCTACACGCTTATAATGTAATGCAATGCATCTCCGCCTGTAACTCCACAAAGCCACAAAGACTATGTGGGTGCTATGTGGGAGAGTTTTGTATAGTACACTCATAGCCTAAGCGGCTTCCGGTACGCATTCGGTAGCCAACAGCTTATCCGTGCAGTCACAGAAAATGTTCTGACTAATTAATTGACATGTTTCTTATCAAGACGGAGTGCATAGAAAGAGATTTCATTCTCTTAGGGCACCATACAAATGCTATTAACACTATTATTATTCTTCTTTTTGCGACTATTATTAGAGTACTAAGCACATATCTCGAGTTTGGCATGGTAAAGCGCCGACGATAGTCGCGCCACTCACGTTTGGAAGGTCTTTCATGTCGTTAATTATGTACTCGAAGATAGACGACAGGCTGACCTGAGGATCTGCACGACGACGATGAGCCGATTTGGTCGGTTTCTGTAAAATATAATGAACTAGGAATGAGCCGATTTGGTCGGTTTCTGTAAAATATCATGAACCAAGGATGTCCACCCAAAAAGTTAGCTCCCGGTGCGGCTCGCCTCTGCATGAGCAATCTGCCACTGCTGCTGCAGATTGGTTCCGCCCTCCTTCCCTACGCCAATACGAACGAACGTTCGACTCACGATTTCCAAACACTTACGCTCAGATAATCGCAGTGCAGAACTGTTCCGGCACGCCTTCGCTTGGATCTTCCGCTGCCGCCTCCGTCGGCGCCCTGTCCTCGCCCGCTGGCTGCCGACTCAGGCCCGCCGCCGCCACCACCGCCGGCGGAAGCTGCGGGCAGGTGTCTGGGAAACTTCAGACGCAGCGTCTCGCGCTTCACCTTCTCGGCATGCTCCACCAGCTGCTTGGTGAACTTGACCTTGGTGCCTTCCACGCGTATCAGGTTGTCGTCGTGCGGAAGCAGCTTCTGCTCGAGCTGCTCTTCCTCCTCGACAGAGGGCGCCACCGTTAGCCCGCTGCCCGGGCCTCCGGCGCTCACCCCGACCGACGACAGGCCGCCGCCGGCATCGGACGACAACTGCCTGATGGTTGAGCTCGGAAGGCCTGCGCTGCTGCCACCGCCACCGGCGGCGGCCAGAGCGCTATACAGCGGGCACTCCTTGTTGGTACGCATGTGACCAACTGCTCCACAGGCGCCGCATTTCAGCTACAAGAGAGAGAGCCCTCGAGGCGTACTCCCACGGAGCATCTGCGCGACTGCGGACAGACGACGCCAGGCAACGATCCGGGAACGCTCGTGCACGCGGGACGAGACCGGCACTTCGACTGCAAGCGGACAAAGCTGACAAAGGGTCGGGGGTCGAGCGCAAACTTGAAACATGGCACCAGCATAGAAGACGAAGAGCACGGTATGGCGATATAGCGATAGCAAGACAGAAAACCGGAGAGCCAGAGAGTCGCAGGGCTCGTGTCACGGCAGCCGGTGGCAGCACCGTTGCAGCACCCGAGAACATAAAACCCGAGAACGCTGCCGTTGGTCACAGCGCACTGCCAACCACCACCGGTGCGCACCCAACATTACTAGTACAGCTGGCAACACACTTCAGTGACAATGCCGTGCAGTTTCATCACAGCCTACTATCTCCATAGAAATTTCATGCGGTTTCATCAAGACCTACTGCCGACAGCTCCACGGTAAGACGTAGCTCAGTGACTCCAGAGAATGGCATGGCAAAATACGATCAAGTGGCAGAGTGAAATACAAAAACACGTCTTTTGTGCAGCGCCCAAAGAGAACTTAATCTCTATCCAGGCGCTTTGCATTACGGTGAAGGGCTCGAGCCAACGAACAAGGTCGTTACAGGCAAGCACCTTAACCCTCCTCCCCGGCAAACCAGGGCAGCGTTTAGCACAGCACTGACCAGCCGATGGTTCGGCATACGATCGTTATACAGCTTCAAATAGCAGAGCAGCAATCGCACGGTAGCCCACCGCTGTTGCCTAGCAGCAGGTGCATAACTATCACACAACAGATGTCAAGCTTCAAGTGTGTCAACTGTTGATGACAACTAGCACGACAGCAGTTTTTTAAGTGGCATCGTTGGATCGTTGAGCTTCCTTTGCCACCACAGGCCAGGCAGACTTCTCAATAGCTCACGATTGCTTTAAGCTAAAGGACACAAGTGCCGACAGCTAAGGCAGCTAGCCGGGCTAGGACCACCCCAATGATCTTGCTTGCTGGCGATCATAATGCCAAAACAACGATAACGATAGAACACATATTCGCAAACATAAATAAGAAATCATTAAACATCAAAATGTTGGCAGCCGGCATGACCAAAAAAATCTCAAGACAGAGCAGAAGTAAAAGTAATAAAGAAAAATCAAGGACTCAGTCAAGCACTCAGCTACAATTTGTGCCAGGCAAGACAAGCGGGTTTTGCGAAGCTTCGAAATAAAAGCAGCACAACCAGCAAACGGCAAGCATTGGGGGAGGGAGAGCACACGTCAGTGAGTATTAAATTTAACAAATGTTTGGACAGACGACATCGTCAGTAGACAAACAAACGGTTTGTCTTAGGCTCCTTTCAGTCAGCAGCGCAGACGTAACACGCAATGTCATTACCATTCCAACCAAGAGCTAGGGTGCCTGAGATGCGAGCTCGCACGGAGGACGCAGCAGGCAGCACTTACGCTGATCTGCTTGGCATTCTCCTTCTTCTTCTTCTTTGATGCCAGGTCGGAAGGCTCGTTCTTTTGCTTCTCCTGGTTACGCTTGATTCGCCGCAGCTGCTCCTGAATCCTGCATTTGTTACGACAAGGCTTCGCCCAGCCCATCTGCACTCGAGCGATCGCCAATCTCGACGGGCGGCGGGCGTCCCCCCACCCACCCACCGTACGCCAAACCGCAGCCGAGCGCGCGTGAGCTTGCAGTCGCACCTTCCCGCACCATCCTGCTTCTCACAGAGGCCTACTGCTGAAGCTCAGCAGAGCGAGAGCATTAGTCCACCGGGATATCGCGCTCGATGTGAATGCCAAGCGGCGGGGCAGTGTCTGCCGAAGTGGGGAGGCAGGCAGGTGGGTAGTGGGGAGGCAGGCAGGCGGCTCCTTCCCCGAGAGTGAATCGACCTGAGAGCAGGCCGCAGCAGCAGCACCGGATGTGGCCACTGACCTTCGCCGCTCACGCTTCATCTCTTCTTTCGCCTGATCGTCAATGCTGGCAAACTGCTGTCTGCAACGACACGCGATCTCCTTGCCCTCGGGCGCCGACACGAAGCAGCGTTCGAGCGCACCGACGAGGCAGCGACCAGCTGGCTCCTCCAGCATGCACGCTGCCAGAACAGCGAAGCCAGCAAACGAAAAACGGCAGGACAGAGGAGGGAGTGGGCACGAAGAGAACGCAAAAACCCAATGCCGCAATCGCGCGACCGGCTGCGCCACAAGCTGAGACGCATGCATTCGCCGCACATGAATGCCGAGTCCTTGGTGGTTCGAATCCGAAGGTACGCTTCGATGACAGGTGCCTTGGACACGGTCTCGGTTCGAGTGTACTCGTGACCCATTTCGTTCTTGAACGTCCTCGTTATTATCAGCTTCCTGTTGGCAGACCCCTGTGGAACAACGGGAGCAGCAGGCGGCTGAGCAGCGGTTTGAGCTGCTGTCACAGAAACACCGGCTCGGCTCGGATGCGGCGAGCAGAACAGCCTGCTGGCTGGGCATTCTTCTTCGAATGGAGCTCAAGCCAAAAGGCATCGCTCCCAGGCACCATGGGCGGTACAGCCAGCGATGCTCCAGCAAGAGAGGGGGGTGGGTGGGTGGAGGGAAGGGGCTGCGCTCGAAGCGGGCTCCTCGCCTCGGAAGTTTCGTCGTCGGTGTGGTCCTCATCGCGACGGCCCCGTCTGTCTGCCTTTCGCTTGCCGTCCCACGATCTGTCGTCTGTTGACGAGCTGCCCATGAGCATCTTGTGCAGCTCTTTGCGTTCTGCTTCTTCTCGCTCTTTCGACAGCTACAGGCAACGGTCGAACGAGCACTTGCAACTTCACGTGCCACGAGCCGTCTAGCTCGTCGGCTGGCAGGACAAAGCAGCGAGGACTGAGCGGAAACAGGCCGATGGCAGCAGCAGCAGCCTATATGGTGGCACTTTGCCGCCATATAGGCTGCTGCTGGCGATGAGCTCTAGAAAAAGCCAAACGAGTGAGCAAGGCACGGACATTCGATGGGGCTTCGAGTTAAACAGCCTGGCGCCGAGCAAGCAGGCCAGCAGAACAAACACTCAAGTGGGTCTTTGTGATTCGTCCTTCGTGTGCATGTATTTGCTTACACTACGCCCACTGCTTGCTGAGGTTACCACTAACCACTCGGTAATGCTTTCTATACAGCATTTGTAAAGTGCCTAATAATAATAATACACTTGATAAAGCGCTATCACAGAACTCAATCTCTCTCTAGGCGCTTTACATTTGCTGCCTAGAAAGAGATTCAGTTTTCCAAGGGCGCTATACGAATGCATAGCTGCTATTATTATTATTATTATTATTATTATTATTATAAGATATCAGACAGCAGCGGAAAAATGAGCACATCTAACAGCGCAGTTCACTCACCTACTGGGTATTTTGTGTTTTAAACAGATTTACCACTGGGTGCTGCTTGGTTTGGCAGCTATAGACGAGAGGTCAAATAGGCACCCTATAGGTGCCGAACACATGCATCGCTATTTCAAGCATTCACATTAGTGTCTGAGATTTGGCTCAGTGAAGCGACAATCTGGTCAGAGTGGGCTTTTAAGCCGCATACACGGAGGGGGAGGAGGTGGGCACGGAAACGCACCAGGTGCAGGGTTAGGACAGAACACATTAAGTGCCTACCTAAAAAGAGATTTAGCTCTTGTAAGCTGCTGTACAAATGCCTTATTAATGCTATCATTATTATTGTTATCTAGGAGGAAGTGTCGCTTAGCATCGCAAATGAACACATGTTGCAATTCGGTGTCACAGCCAACATAAATGCAGATATACGCTGCACCTGTTGCCACTGCCCAGTTTCCATACGGTGACACAAGTGAACATAGCAGCAAGTATTGCTTCGTACCTGCATGCTGGTCTTTTTGTTGGACAACATGCTTTCAATATTCTTGCCCATCTCCTCGAAGTCCGAGTCTTGGGCACTGTCGTCTGACTCCTCCTCCGTTGACAGCTGCTCCGTGTTGCTCAGTATCCTGCACGGTGTCAATGACTTCTAGGTAGACGGACCTTGGAAGCAGCAGCAGCAGCAGCAGCAGCAGCAGCAGCAGCTGCTGCGGACCAGGAAAGCATCCGGAAGCATTGGCAAATGGCTTGCTACAAGCTTCCGTAAGGATGCAGCCTCAGCGACTGCTCCGAGTTGCATAACTTCACAGGGTGAAACCAATGTTACAAAGTTGCATGTGCTTAAGCAGGCATCAACAACAGCACTGAAACTTTCACTTCCACTGATTTTACTGAGGATGCTGCAAAATCAAAGCCACCTGAGCAACTTCTTGTCACTCTGGATTATGTCAATATCCATTATGACAGCCTAAATAAACTAACGTGATCCAACATGCTTGCACAGTCTCTCGGGTTCTTCTGGCACGGTGCTCACATTCAATCCTTTAACATAATAATAATAATAATAATAATATTGCACTTGATAAAGCGCCCTCAGAGAACTTAATCTCTTTCTAGGCACTTTACATTTGCTGCAAAGTGATACGCAAAAGAATAGTAAGTAAAATCATGCTTGAAAAACAAACAAAATGAATAACATGGTTAGGGGTTACATGCACTGGGTCAGCATGCAAATGTGGTTAGTGGCACCATGCACAGTGTCAGCACGCATAAGCACATCGAGGACGAATCACAAGGACCCACTAAATGCTGTCCTAAACAGGTATGTTTTTAAGTTTCTTTTAAATGTGGTCAGGTCAGGGGATGTTCTGATGCAGGTCGGGAGGGAGTTCCAGGCTGTGGGAGCATACGAGCTAAATGCACGGTCTCCAAAGGATTTAAGGTTTGTACGAGGTATTTCTAGACTGTTGGATTCCGAAAAGCGAGTGGTACGATGCTTTGCCTGATGGGGTAGTATATCTGAAAGATAGGCTGGAGCCATAGAATGAAGAGACCTAAAAGTGAGCGACAAAACCTTGAAGTCAATCCGTTGCTTGACTGGTAACCAGTGCAGGTCGGCGAGAAGTGGAGTAATGTGGCAACTGCGACGCTCACGACAGACAAGCCTAGCTGCAGAGTTTTGCACCAGCTGCAATCGCCTGATCGCACATGCTGGTAGGCCAGTAAGCAGTGAGTTGCAGAAGTCGAGACGAGATGTCACGAATGCATGGACCAACTTGGACGTGGTATCCTTATCTAAACAAGCCCTAATTTTAGCAATGTTATGAAGCTGAAAATAGGCTGATTTGACTGTGGAGCTGATGTGGTCGTCTAACGAGAGGTCGCTTTGGAATATGACACCTAGATTTCGAGCTGATGCAACTGGAGATATGCTGGCAGAGCCAATTTTGAAAGTCAGCCTTTCCAATTTCTGAATAACACTAGGTTTGCCCATAACTAGTAAGTTAGTTTTATCATCGTTTAGTTTTAGAAAATTTGCTGCCATCCATGATCGGATGTCATCAATGCATGCAGCAAGTGAGTTGAGAGAATTTGAGGTGCTCGAAGGCTGGGAGGGATCAAAGCAAAGGTACAACTGAGTGTCATCCGCATAGAAGTGAAAGCCTAGATTGTGTTTGGCAATCACATCAGCAAGAGGGAGAGTATAAACGGTGAAAAGGACCGGACCTAGCACAGAGCCCTGAGGTACTCCATATTTTAGAGGTACTTCAGATGATCTTTGTCCATTCACGTCAACACTCTGGAGTCTCCCACTGAGATAGGACCTGAACCACTGCAGAGCAGTGCCAGTGATGCCCAGGCGAGATGAGAGGCGCTCTAGAAGTACTTTGTGATCGATGGTATCAAAAGCTGCCGAAAGATCGAGCAAAACAAGAAGACACACTCTACCCATGTCTGCATTCCTAAGTAGGTCGTTGTATACCCGAAGCAATGCTGACTCTGTGGAGTGATTAGCTCTAAAGCCAGACTGGAACTTACTAGCAAGGTGTGAGGTTTCGATATACGAGTTCAGCTGGTCTGCCACGACCCGTTCCAGTGTCTTTGATAGGAATGGTAGAAGGGAGACTAGGCGGTAGTTGCTTAAGTTCTCTTGGTCTAGTGTAGCTTTCTTGAGAAGTGGCCTGACTACAGCTTTTTTGAAAGGTGCTGGGACCTGACCTGAGACTAATGACATATTAATGATGTTGGTTATGCATGGCAGCAGCAGATCAATGCAACGTAGGAGCAGGACAGTGGGAATAGGGTCCAGTGGACTTGTCTTCTTTGATTGAGATACGAGCTTTAGGACTACATCACTAGTGACCTGTTTAAATGCAGACATTGAGGCGCAGCCAGGAACCGAGGAACAGCATTCTAGTGGGAAGGTTGTCATCGCAGGGATGGATTCCCTGATTTTGTCTATCTTCTGCACAAAGAATCGAGAGAAGCGATCGGCTAGATCATCACAAGGATCATCAGGTAAGGAGCTAACCTGGGAACGGTTGAGGAGATGGTTTATTGTCGACATCAGCATTTTTGGATTGTGCATCTGTGATTCAACAATGTTTCTATAGAAGCTAGACTTAGCCTTTGCTAGGATCGATTGGTACGACCTACAGTAGTCTTCATATGCCTGTCGATGGACAGTTAGTCCAGATCTTTTGTATGCCTTTTCAAGCTTTCGTTTAGTAGACTTGGCTAGTTTAATGTCTGTGGTAAACCATAGGCCGTCTGGGCGGCGGCGCACAGTGCGCTTTGTCAAAGGTGCAAACTCGTCGAGCGTGTCAGCTAGTGTCGTGTTGTAGCAATCTACCAGTGATGACAGATCGGAGGGAGGACTGAGCAGCAAAGGTGAAGCAGATATGCTCGCACGGACAGCATCGATGTCAAGGGTCTTGAGGTTTCGCGATTCACAGGTTATTTTAGAGGAGAATGTGGGCACACACTGTAGATTGAATGAGATCTGCATGTGGTCAGATAAGCAGGATTTGGTGATAACTGGTGATGACAAAGTGCAGTTATATGAGAAAATTTGGTCGAGTGTGTGACCCTTGATGTGGGTAGGGCCATGCACATGAGTCACAAGAGATAATGAGTCTGTCAATGTACGAAATTCGGTGCTGAAAGCGTCAGATAAGTTATCAAAGTGAACGTTGAAATCACCCATAACGAGGAAGGATCGATTTCTTGAACACAGAATCGAAATGAGATCGGAGAAATCTGAGATAAAGGAGGATTTGGTACCTGGTGGGCGATAGACTACTGCCACTATCGGTAGCTTGTTTTCGGGCGAGACCAGGACAATTGATTCAAAAGACTGCTTCGAGGGTACCGCAAATGGCTTGAAGTTGAATTTCGAGCGCACGATCATAGCAACTCCACCTCCAGTTTTGATTGATCTAGGGGTGTGAAAGAACGTGAAACCAGATGGAGTAGCGTCTTTAATTGTCATCTCTCTCTGAGGTATACAAACATAACATATACAAGGCCGAACTATTGACTACATTTTCTGCCACGATTGTACCCTATCGACCCCTATCGTCACACCTTTTTTGCATATGCGATCGTATATACAGATTTCATTCTCCCCGGAACGTGTTTCTGTTTTGGCATTCTAAAAAATTTAAAGAAACCTAAATTCTCGAGACAGTTATGCTGTCTGCAGCAAACTCGAATCTCCTGTCCTTCTTCTCGACTCACCTATCGACCTTGCCTCCTTGAAGCAGTGCTGCAATATGAAACTAGCCAACATATTTTAACAGTCTGCACTTCCGACAAAACAAAAGGTCCATCCCCAAATAGATGCCATTCGGTTAACGGTTGGCATTAGGAAACCAAATAATCCTAAGCATATGCTTGAAAAGCAGCCAAAAAGTCGGAACTAACTGCTAACTGCTTGGCATTTGAGGATCATTGTAAGTAGAATCAATCCATTTTAGCTACAGTTAAGCCCCCATTTTTTCTTTAGGAGAAACAGTTAAATCACAGACCAACAACCCAAAAACGATTAGAACCGCTCATCGTTCATCAGATCTCATTAGTAAGTTAAAATAGGGATTCTGAGTAAACCATACCCCCCAGAAACTACCCTGCTAAAGGGCTCACAGTGAACTTCCGAACAATGCTATCAGGGTAGGGCTTCTGCTAGTTCTACAAAATTTCTCAGCAGCAATTGACAGAATCGACCATCAGATTCTTTAGAAGCAACCCTTGACATGCCTACCTGAAACGATGCTAAACTAGGCTAGGTCCTACCTCAGAGAGAGATGTCAGGATTGAGTGTAGAAGTAAATGGCTGTCGGTCATCCGAGAGCCTTTGAACTATGGGGTACCTTCATTGTTCGGTCTTAGGCCCCTTTCTTTTCACCATCTATGCTTTCCATCTGACCGATGTGATTGCCAGATACAATCTTGACTTTCATATCTGACAGACAAAACCCAGGGCTACTTATCTCTTGACCTTTCGAAGCCTTGCTACGTGCCTGATTGACTTACCTAGCTTGCAGCCAGCATCAACGGCATTCACACTTGGATGGTCGTTAACTTCCACGAAGCTTCAAACCGATAAAACAAACCGAATAGTTATGGGAAAGCTTAACGTCACCCTAATGTAGGAAAACCTTATCCTAAAGTTGGAAGACACCACCCTCAAGATTGGTTCATCTTGCATCCCTAACATGGCTGTCTGCTCATAGTCGGGGTGTCATTGGATGTGCATATTATCTATACTCTCCAGTCGGCCACCTTCTAGACGAGGAACATTGCAAAATTAAGGCCTGCTCAGTCAAGAATACGACAGCCAAACTAGTTCATGCATTCATGACATCCCATCTCGACTTCTGTAACTCACTATTTGCAGGTCTTTTGGCCAGTGCAATCAGGTGCTCAAAGCTGGTGAAAACCTCTGCAGCTAGGCTTGTCTGTCGTAAGCAGCAAAGCTGCCACATTAAACCACTTCTCGCCTACCTGCACTGGCTCCCAGTCAAGCAATGCATCGACTTTAAGGTTTTGTCACTCACTGTTAGGTCCCATCATTCTCTTGCTCCAGCCTACCTCTACCTATCATAACTACTCCTTAACAGGCAAGCCATCGTACCACCCTCTTTGCTGGTTTGGCCCAGTGGTTAAGGTGCTCGCCTCAAACCAAGGCCAAGGTGAATGTATCTGACGACCGAGGTCGTGGGCTCGAGCCCAGTGGCATACGTGAAGCACCTGAATAGAGATTAAGTTCTCTAAGGGAGCGATACAAATGAATTATATTCTTTTTCCTGAATCAAGCAGCTTAGCTCTGCCCCGAACCAACCTCAAATCCTTCAGAGATTGCACCTTTAGCTCCCAAAGACCGGAACTCACTCTCGACTGATGTTACGACACCTATTGATTTGACATTTAAACAGAAGCTAAAATGCACCTTTTCCTCACAGCATTCGCAGGGTCTTTGTGAATTGTCTAATGTGTGCTTTTGTATGCTGCTACTGGACATGCTATTGCTAACCGTATTGACATGCTTGCTTTCCAGCATACGTATAGTGCCTAGAAAAAGATCTAGTCACCTTAAGGTGCTGTACAAATGCCTTACTATAATCGTTAAAGAATGAGAGTTGTGCACATTTGCATGCTTGTCCAAGCATTATAGCTGGCTTGTCACGAACTCTTAGTTATTGCTTCTCTGGCAGCGAGTTGCAAAGCACCGACCGGAGATTTGGCATTATCCCTATTGTAGTACAGCCGCTGTGCAGGGGCGCACAGCCGCTGTGCAGGGGCGCACAGCCGCTGTGCAGGGGCGCACAGCCGCTGTGCAGGGGCGCACAGCCGCTGTGCAGGGGCGCACAGCCGCTGTGCAAGAGCAGAGACGGGCACGAAATAAATGAACTCTGTGCATCACCGCCGACCAAGTGGCCAGTGGCTGTGCCGACCAAGCAACTGCAGCCTCCACTCTCATCGGGAGCAGCCACGAGCAGATTTTTATAGAGGGAGCAACAGCTGCTGCAGACAGACAGCGGCGGCAGCTGGAAGCCTGAGTGCACGGAATTGCAGAGGTTTTAAACATGGAGCACCGCATTCCCCCAGAGTCAGAAAGCTGGTACGACTCTTGCTGCTGCCTTGCGAAGGTGCGAGTTCAACTTGCGAAGAGGGCACGGCCTATCCGTTTGTCTTTTCGGTGGTCCATTTCCCTTTGGGGGTGCTGGGTGCAATATAAATTGGGCTGCTGACCGATCAGCAAGTTCATTTTTAGCAGAAGACACGTCTTTGCAGACTGCAATGGCCCAGTAACAATATCAAACTAGCCTGGATGTCAACACATGAAGTCACACAGTTCGGAACTCTCGGCCATGGCTGTCACGAACATATGCACATAAGCCACAAAGGCAAGCAAGCACACACACACATTCATGCAAGCACACACACACATTCATGCAAGCACACACACACATTCATGCAAGCACACACACACACACACAAACACACACGCACGCACGCAAGCACACACACACACACACACACACACACACACGCAAGCACACACACACACACACACACACACGCAAGCACACACACACACACACATACACGCAAGCACACACACACACACACAAACAGGTGTGCGCTCCCACGCACTCTCGAGTGCACCAACACATACATACACACAATACTTCATTTGCACAGTGCCCTAAGAAAACTTAGAATCTATCCAGGTGCTTTACGTACGCTGCAGGGCTTGAGCCCACGACCCTGGTCGTTGAAAGCGAGCACCTTAACTCGTCGATCAAACCAGGGCTGGCACTGAACGGGAGTGCTGCATGCGCACACACACACGTAGCTGCATCGGCTCACTTGTTTTGCAGCTCGAAGATTCTCTGGCAGTCTTCTTTGTAGCGCTCTTGGTGCTCAGCTATCGAGAATCTGTTGCCACGAGCAAACTTAGTCATGGCAGCCTCGTCGCCCATTTTTGCCTGCTGGGTTGACATGGTCCGAACGACGTCGATAACTTCCCACCGCGAAAGCTTCTTAATCTAAGCACAAGATCTAACGTTAGAGGATCACGTACGACAGCAGTAGTTCATCGGGTACTCGAAACTGAGCGGTCGACACAAAGCGACACCGGCCCAAGCGGCTGCCTCGGTCGCATGCGACAAAGTCGAGCTTTGCCTGACCTCTGCCTCAGGAACGCCGAACTCTCTCAGAAGATTCTTTGCATCTTTCAGATTCAAGCGCCTCAAGTCGGCGTCCGTGCCAGTGACCGTGCGCTTTTCCTCCTTGCGCGCCGAGTCGTCCTGAAAACACCAGCGCGTTACAAACAAGGAGCTGCGGGAGCAGGAAGTGACCGAAAGCATTGTGAGCGGCAGCAGCAGCTGCTGCAGCAGCCCAACGAGTCGACAGCATCGTCGGCCGACCCCGGCGCATGCGAGCACGCTTACCGCGGCCCCGCCAGCTGTGCCTGCACCGGCCGCTCCTTTGACTTGAGGCTTGTTGGGCACGCGGACATAGGCAAAGCCTTCGCCGCATCCGGTGGGATCGGCATCTCCACGCAACGAAAGCAAGCACTTGCCCTTCATAGCTGAGATATAAGCTCTAGTGGTGTTCCACGGTGCAGTTTTGACCTGCAAAAAAATCTCCACCGTTGAAGGCACACGAAACAGCAGTATCAGTAGGCCGCTATGCACTGCTCGAGAGAGAGAGAGAGAGAGAGAGAGAGAGAGAGAGAGAGAGAGAGAGAGAGAGAGAGAGAGAGAGAGAGAGAGAGAGAGAGAGGAGAGAGGAGAGAGAGGAGAGAGGGCGGTCTGAGCATCTCACGGCGACAGCTGGCGCAACGTTGATACCGGCACAGACAGATAGCGGTGCAGCTGTCACTATCCCGACGCCATCCCAGTGCGGTAGCAGCCGAAATACTGCCAATCTTGTAGCTAGCAATAAGCTTGACTACATGGTCAAATAGACAAAACACAACGACGCCTGACGCTTCCTGCAATGACACGGCATATCATACACTAGTAGAAGTCAATGTGGGCACCCCAACGACGAAAAGCCGCCTAAGCTGGGTACCGAGAAAGAGAGGACCTGCCCATGCTCCGGCAGTCCCACTGCTGCCATCTCCACTCTCCCTTCAGCACTCGGGGCTCAATGTTCAAGCTGCTGCTTTCCCATTCAAGAAATACTGCATCAAGCGAGAGAACGGTGATCCCAACGAGGATGCAGATAGTGGTGAGTGACTAGCAGAACCAAAAGAAAGAAAAATAGAAAGGGCACTTCCAATATAAAGACGATTACTCTTTCTTCTCGCAAACGTCAGAAGACCTCAGAAGACCTCCATTCACTTGCTGCGAGTCATAAGCAATGCCCAGTATGGCAACTGCAAGTTTTCTGTAAACACGCAGCGCCAGAAGAGGGAATCTTAATAATGGAGAACTATTCAACTTTAACAGGATAAGATGCTGCAATCCCATGTTTACCTGGACCAATGTTCTATCTAAACACTGAGCTTCAGAGGCTACAGGTTTTACTGTTTTTAACTCTAGGCTTTCAAGCACTTCCTGGTTTTAATGCTGAGCCTGACACCTTCAAATTATTTGACTCCATTCCAAACATAATGATACAACTGAAAATGCAACCAAAGCCAAAATTCAATGATACCAATAAAAATAGATCACAAAGCCCCAATGGTCATACTATATTAATTATTTTGATACTGCAATTATAATAAATGTTCAAGTGTATCAGCTTTAAGTGTCAACCAAATTAAGCAAGCCAACAAGCCACGCTCTTTAAACCACTAAAATCCGTCAATATAAGAGCTATGAATCTACTGCACAAGTACACAAAAAATACAATAAAGGTCGTTTGATTAAACTGCCTCATTTATATAGGGACAGAACAGCCTTAGTGGCTACTACCCTGCTTTCAGCTGGCAATCAAGGGATGCCTGCTTAACAACTCCAACTGAAAGCAAGCATCACCAATGATCATCAATCATCAATCATCACCCATACCATAGAGATCTTCAGCACTGTTGACACCACCAACAACTTTATCATGCTCACCCCTATTTTGTGTTTCACCTCTGTCTGTAACTCGATAAAGATGCACGGATTCAGCAGGCATTACACTGGAAGTTTTCTTATTGCACACTCAAAGTCTAAGAGACCTGTGGAGAGTAATCGGTATCCAGCATCCTTCATCTCACGCGACAAAGTAAAAATGCATCTCCGAAGAACACAGCAGAGCCAAGGAAGTTAGCAGCAGCGGCATAGATGGCAGCAGTAGCTGCAACAAACGTCGGCTGGAAATCTAAACAAAAGAAAAGGATGGCTATTGTTCTGAGTAGACCTGGGTGCAAGCTGCTGCTGCAGCAGCAGCCCCATTGGGTATGAGAGATATGTCGTCCTGGTTTGGCCCAGTGGTAAGGCACTCACCTTTTACGATCGAGGTCGTGGACTCGAGCCTTTCGGCATATGTAAATAAATACTATCTGATTTAACAGACTCTTTTTGTATAGCGACAGAAGAGCCTTTACGGCTATCACCACCGCTTGCAGTGGCGATAAAGGATCGCCCACCGCAGGATTCAAACCCACGATCTCGGGGCCAAGGTCGTGAAAAGCAACCGCCTTACCCAGTGAGCCATTACGGCTCAAAGCAAAGTAAAGCACCAGTGTACCGATTTAATTCTCTTTGAGCGCTATATAAATGAATTAATTTTTTTATGCCGTTCGGGGATCTTGTAGGTTAGCGTGAGAATGTGGCATGCCTATCCCATTTGCCAGTGAGCCATTGCAGTTCCTTCAGGAGGGGGCCTTGTTACTTAAACTCCTAGTTAAAGACCAATCTTCGAAGCATCCTCTTTGCCAGTGCCGTGTGCACCCTGATAATTGCCTTAAGCGCATCAAAGATCGACACCTAATATATATTTTTCTGTTACCATCGACCCATACGGACGTGCCCTCTGGTCGCCAACCACAGCATACTTAATGGTTGCAGCTCGGCATCAAACTTCCATTCACACAGTGTACCGAGATTTGGCTCCAACATGTGACCTGAGCTGAGTGTCGAACAAAAAACAGCCTCGACAGCTCAATCGGTAGAGCAATGAGACCTGATGGGTAAATCTGAGGTCACGTGGGATTGTTCCCTCCCCTCAAGGACGACACGGTCAGTCCCAGGGCAGACTGCCTTCGGCCACTCTGTATCCTGAAAAACTACGAAAAGCCATCTGGCAGCAGCGGTGGTAGTAGTTGCCGAGTCGTTTTTCATTTCATGAAACTCTGGAGGGTGCGATAGGTAATGGTTTCAAGATGTGGGAAATTGGTTACATTACCTACGTACATAAGGTAGTGGTTAATGGAGAAATGTTGAACAACAAACGTTCGCAGAAGCTCGGGGACTCCAGCTTGTGCTTTTAGCTGATTTTTGCGCTTTCTCCAGGACATCGTAAGGGCACTATCGCCTCAATACGAACATTTTCCTACCCCATCAAATGCAACAACAAGCACCGCTCCAATCTGGCTCCAAGCGAGCTGAGTGATGCCGGACAGGGAAAACCCTTCAGTTGAAAGGCCATGCATGCATAGGCAGGGTAGCAAGGCGCTAAATCTTTCTTGCAGAAGAAGCTGGTGATTGATGTCCTTTGCACTGCTGCTGCAATGCTTTTCCGATTGCCGAAGGTATTGCTGTACTAGTCTATTAAACTTGTCCAGTAACATACAAGATCATGCAGAAACGTTTATACGACCACTACATCATACCAACAAGCCAACGGAAATCCAAAGACACGGCAATGAAAAATACCCAACTCACCCGATTTGGCCGCGGGCACAAGGCCCCTGTGGGGGCTCTGCTGCAGCCTTACCGTGAACCTGATGACATCAGGGCCAGCAAATGACCACGGGCTAGTGTCCTGGAAATTGCAGCTGGGTCCAACCCACAAAAAGGAGTGGTCGTAAATTTGCAGCTGCTTGCAGCCGGGCAGGGTGCAGTATGCCATGGCTACCTTAAGTCCTGCCAAAGGTAGAAGTACCGAGTTCTTAAGCCAATGGCTTGTAAGTGTTCCTGTGACGATGCTCCCGTTTAAAGTCTTAGCCACATGTACTAGATTAGTCATCCGAAGGCTTCTACAAGGAGGGGGAGACCCTCGAACACCTTAAGGCAACCCTCCTGGGATCACCGGGGTGGCTAAAACGGTTTGCCGCTGATTTATAACCCCCAATGCTTTTAGTCACCGAATACATTACATCATATGCATAACAATGTCAATATATAATTCATTTAATATAATTCATTTACATAGCACCCCAAGAGAACTTAATCTCTATTCAGGCGCTTCACATATGCCTCGGGGCTCGAGCCCACGACCTCAGTCGGACCTTGGTCGGAGCAAGCGCCTTAACTGCTAGACCAAACCAGCTCATCAATCAGAAAAATGCACATCAAGGAAAACACTCGGTTAGCTCCATACGACATAGGCCCATTAAAACCAACGCCATAATGTCATGTAGGCTGCAGAGTACAATAACTTGTTGCTAGTGGATTCACACGCAAACGAAAGCGACAGCAAATGATTGCCCTACAGGGCCGCGACAGAATACGAAAGCAGAGGTTGCCGTTGTTTAGCTAGGGGTATAGATATCCTAGAGACAAACAAAGACAGAGACAGACGCAAAGGCTGACAGACACAATACAGTGATGACAGAAAAAAAGTGAGACAAGACCTACTTTAATACGTTTTAACGATCCATATTGTGGCCCTAGTTTTGACAGGGCACCGTGAGCTAACAAAAAATGGGATGCACAGCAGCATTCGACATCAGGGATCAACGATGCTAACCCTCTCGCTGCCAGACAGCATCGCATTTCATAATTGTTGTGCGTTGATTACGTGCAAGCAAATATGGAGAGTAGCAGGCCGAGAGCCAAAGTGACACATTACCTCGTCATCAATCTTTTGTTCATCTTCTTCATCTGCTTCAGGAGCAAAAAGAGATTTCTCTCCATAACCAGCATCCTAAAAAGAAAATTGTGTCAACACAGATACAGACACACATAGACACAGAGTCACACACAGTCACACAGACACAAGATGGCCAGCACATATGCGAGATCGCAGATTTTGCGCTTAATGATAGCCGACTGACCTTAAGGCGTTGCTCAGCTGCAAGCATACTATAATATGCACAGCACTGCTCAGGAGATACCATAGCACGAATCTCGTCCTCCGATGGCAGACGGAACTCGCTCTTTATGACCCACCAGTTGGAATCCATGCCGGTGCGCTTAAAGTCGGCACACAGCTTCAGTCGTTTGCGAATGCTGCTCTCAGAGTGTGACGGGAAGGCTTTTTTAATGTCCTCCATCTTAATTCGCTTTGGCGTGTCCGTGCTCTTCCAGAACAGGCGGTAAATAAAGCCTTGCAAAAAGTCACGAACAAACACATTTGCACGTTTGGAATTGGGCCCAGGTACTTCCATCAATGGACACTCTTGGCCGACACAAAAGATGTCGTCAACACGGCGAATGTGGAACGATTGTCGAGTCCGGATGATAAGGAAATCCGTATGAGGCATGTCATGCATATAGACTGGGGCTCGAAACATGTTGTTCTCGAAGGCCGGCACACTTTGGCCGAGTTGAAGGGTGCCCAGAAAGGGAGAGTGATGTGCATAGGCAAGCTCTCCGTACTTGAACTGGGGCGGTTTGTTGTCAGTTCCAGGTTTCTGCAACCGGAACAGGCCGATGTACGCAACGCGGCAATGCAAAACCAAAAGCTGCAAGCCTAACATGAGGACTATGAGCCACAGCCAAGCCACAGTGTGCAAGCACAATCTGCTGCAACTGAAAGCTTTACAGAGACAGCTAGGCAGAAAGCCATCCAAACAAAGCCCAGTCCAGCAGCATTCCTACCCTTCGGTAGTAGTTCTTAATCTTTGTCGCCATCCCAACTTGCATGAGAAGCGGCGGATACTCCTCGGAGTACTCCGACAGAATGACGTCGCCATCGCAGGCGGTAAGGTCGGCACAAGTGCGCATCGTGAATATGTCGCCGTCCCCGCCACCGGCAGCCAGCCGCTCCTGGTCGCGCATCTTGGCCTTGCGCTTTATTTGCTTGTTCAAGGAAAGCACCGGCTTTGGGCCGGGCTGCGACATGGGCCCATGCGAGTATCGCTTCAGCGGCGGCCTGTGGAATGTGCGCAGCTTCATGGCACCCATGTGAGTCGGGAAAAAGGGCTGGCACAGGTCCACGGCCGGCGTCGAGTGCTGCAAGCATGCCGAGGTGGCGTCAATGCATTCACACTGGCTGAATGAGCGTTGCTGCGCGCGAGCGCCGAACAAAGATGCATGCAAGTCGCGTCAGCTGCTGCTGCTGCTGGGGGGCTTACGCAGACGCTCGTGTACACGCGCGTGTACGCGCGCGAGCAGACAATCGAATTACCTGTATAAGATTACCGCCGAGATTGGTACGCAGGGCGTGGTCGGTTGCTAGCCGCGGGTTGTAATATTCATCGTTTGAAAGGTTGAATGGGTCTTTCTTAAGACTGACGTCAGGCTCGTCCTCTTCTTCTTCCTTTTCTGAAGAGGTCAGTAAAATAGCAATAGCAATAGCAGACAAACGGCAGAAGGCAGAGCTGACAAGTCATGCATGACTAAAAGACGAGTGTGCAGTTGTGCCGGCAAGCACGAGTGCACGAGGCCTCTCTTCATTTGGTTAATGTTGCTCTAGTCACAAATAGACCTTCAGCCTCTGTACTTAAGTAATTTCTGTCGACAAGTGTCAGCAATGTATCTCCATCTGCAAGTCCACAAAGCCACAACGACAAGGTAAATGTTATGCTGCAGAGTTTTCGCTGGCGCACTCACAGTCTAAACAGCTTTCGGTGCGCATACGGTAGCGAAAAACCTCCACCTCATGGAAGAAAGAGAAAGTGAGACGTATGACTGAGTCAGGAGGGCAGTCGAGAAAGTGAGTGGCATTAAAGAGCTCACAGTTGGCAGCAGATGAAAAGATGTCTTGCACAAACATTTTTGGAAGTGATTTCTATAGTATACGACCTTCAAAGCAAACGCTTTTGTCACCCGCTGCATTTAAGCAAAGAATAGAATAGCTAATTGTTTTTCCATATAGAACTCGTGGGCTCGAGGAGCCAGCAACTGGTGCAGCAGTTCAGCTAAATATGAAGGAGCCAAACTACGGTGGGGTTACTGTTTAAATGTCAAGTCAGGAGATGCCATGACTTCAGTCGGGAGTGAGTTGCAGGCTTTGTGAGCATATGAACCGAAGGCACACTGTCTCCAAATGATTTGAGGTCAGTTAGAGCCACAGCTAAACGAATTTAGACAGCAGAGTGCAATGCCTAGCTGATTGAGAAGTAGTTCAGATAAGTAGGCCTGAGCAAGAGAATGAAGAGACCTAAAAGTGAGTGATAGAACCTTGAAGTCGATACGCTGCTTGGTAGGGAGCCAGAACAGGTCGGAGAGAAGTCTTGTGGTATGGCACATGCAACGTTCACGACAGACCAGCTTAGTGACATAATTTTGCACCAACTCTAAGAATGTTATTGCACAGACCGAAAGACCCGCGAATAGTGAGTCACAGAAGTCGAAAAGGGATGTCACAAATGCATGGACCAATTTGGATATAATGATAACAATGGTAATAGTAATTAAGACATGAGACAGAGATGAGCAACATAGCACCCCAAGGAAATTAAATGTTTTTCTAAGTCCTTTACACATGCTGTATTGGAAGTAACGGTATCACTGTCGAAGCATGCCCCAATTTTTGCACTATATAGCAGAAAGTGGGGAGACTTGACCGTGGGGCTAACTAAGGTCGTGCTGAGCCCATTTTAAGGGTCAGGTTTTCTAATGTCTGAGTAACACTAGGTTGGCCCATAACTAGGGAGGAATCAAAGCACATATACAGCTACATTTTACCTAATCAAAATGAAAGCCCAGATTGTATTTGGCGATTACATCGGCCAGAGGAAGAGTGCAACTTGAGAAAATAAGCATACCTAGCACAGATCCCTGGGGTACAGCCCCCCTGCTTTAGAGGCTCCTGCGATGACTGATACCCATTGACATCGATTCTCGCATCCAATTGTAGGACTTAATGAGGTAGAACCTATACCAATGCTGAACAGTCAGTGCCTGATACCTAGGCAAGATGGCAGGCACTCAAGATGGAGCTGTTGATCAACACTAACAAACACTGCAGAAACATCCGACAAAGCAAGCAAAGACACTAACAAAGTCCAGATTCCTGAA
Source organism: Cristatella mucedo (assembly GCA_009760855.2). Classification (NCBI taxonomy): domain Eukaryota; kingdom Metazoa; phylum Bryozoa; class Phylactolaemata; family Cristatellidae; genus Cristatella; species Cristatella mucedo. Next base: position 1,455,869 of record WPIO01000065.1, on the reverse strand, counting down.
TGCACATCTATTTACGATGCTGACTCCTCAAGAGAGATACAAGTACACTAATACAATATACTGATACAAAACCAGAATCATACATCACCACACTAATCTTATCTTGTGGGCAGCGGTGTATAATCGAGGAGAAATGCCAACAAAAACATAATGATATAGCTCCCTCAGAGAACTCAATCTCTTTCTAGGCATTTTACATTTACTGCAAAGGAAACACGATCGAATGGTTAGTGGCAGCATGCTCAATAAACAACAGGAATATCATGGTTAGGGATGATCTGCACCGGGTCAGAATGCAAGTATGGTTAGTGGCAGCATGCATAGTGTCAGCACGTATAAGCACATAAAGGATGAATCACAGGGACCCACTAAATGCTGCGATAAATAGATGCGTTTTTAGTTTCTTTTTAAATTTGGACAAGTCACGAGATGTCGTGATGCAGGCTGGGAGTGCGTTCCAGGCTTTGGGAGCATATGAACTAAAAACACGGTCTCCAAAGCATTTGAGGTTAGTACGAGGTATAGGTAAACAGTTAGATTCCGGAAAGCGGGTGGTACGATGCTTAGCCTGGTGAGGGAGTAGATCTGACAGGTAGGCTGGAGCCAAAGAATGAAGGGACCTAAAAGTGAGTGACAGAACTTTGAAGTCGATGGGTTGCTTGACTGGGAGCCAGTGAAGGTCGGCGAGAAGTGGTAAAATGTGGCAACTGCGACGCTCATGACAGACAGCACTAGCTGTAAGCGCCTGATTGCACAGACCGGTAGACAAGCAAGCAGTGAGTTACAGAAGTCAAGAGTTAAAAAGGATGTTAAGTTAAGGAGGATGAGGACGAGGAAGATGACGCTAGAGATCGCCTTCCCTTCTGAGCTCGCTCCCCCATCATTAGTCAAGAGTTAAACATAAGATAAACGGTAACTTGTAGCACACTACAAGGACAGCAAAAACCGAGAGCTATTAGTCGTATGCAAGAATTTACATACTGTTGCCACCAACGATGGAGCAAGCATTCACAGGAGTAAAAAAAGAGAACACCATCTGGAACATGAAGAGGTGCCGATGTGGATGACAGCAAAGGGGAGAAGGTGCCAAAACACACCTATGCACATAAGGTGCATGCATACTAGTCTGGATTACGCAGAACAATGCCTGGGGCAGATGAGATTGCACTGCAGGTGTTTGGCAAGCGCTAGAGGCAGAAAACAAAGACGATACAACGTTTGAAACTGCTGAGCATAGCAGGCATTACGAAACCAATGCTACCGCTCTCACCTTTGATTAGGCCAGCCTTTTCCATGAAGAGTCGCGAGCGGCGCTTCTCCTTCTCCATCTTGCCGGCGGCCTCGTTGCTGTCAGAGCGACCAGCAGCCGACGGCTCCTTGTCTTCAGGGATCTCAAGGATGATGTTGTCGTCATTAGGATCCAGCGATAGCACTGCAGGCTGCGGCAGCTCATCCATAGCCTCGGGATCCCATATGATCTGCCGCTCCCAGACACCGTAGATGAGGTCTGTGCTGTCGATTGGAAACAAGCTGTAGAACTCGCTGCCATTGCCACTTCCCGAAAATCCGGTGCCGTCTTCGCCATCTTGGGAAAATAAAGACAGCAAAGCGCCTCAGCGACCGACGAAGCTGTGCACTAGCGATCGTTAAAGTCGAAGCTAAATAGCAGGCAGTCCGGATTGAGCACACCATTTTCACAAGTAGGCCGAGCCGTCTGCTAGCATCCAAGGTGATAGGAAAAAAAGCACATACTTATAGAGAGATACATGAGCACCTTGAGCACGAGTTACAATCATGGAACCGAGGACCTCCACACCTCGGGCCTATATCGTCATAGCTAACGTGGAAATGTCGGTCTGGCAGCTTAATCTGCAGCAACAGGGTTGACCAGCTTTCGGGAAACCAGACTTTGCACTTTGAAATTCTGCAGACACTGCAGTAGCCAGAGCTTCGGCAAGCAACTAACAGCAAATAAAGACGAGTCTGCAGAATTACAAATAAGAAAATTCGATACATTAGATGCTTCCCACAGTGAAAGTGCCACTGATTGAATCAGAGCTACGCAGAGCTGGAGAAAATCAGTCCCAATTGCCACAGCTTTATGGGGCAAGCAGTGCAGTTTCAGCTCATGGATGGTGAAAGTACAGCAATGCTGCAGAGCACAGAATCAGTTCACATATCTTGATGTCCATTAAACATAATCAAAAACAGAGATACTTCCTTCACAGTAACCGCTTGCAAACACGACAGGCCAAAGATAAGCATACAAGTTACAAGAATAGGCCTCGTGGGCACGGCAAACCTTTTAGGAGCTTGTAAGTTAAACAGGAAGGAAGAGACCTAGCTATCAAGTGGAGCATGAAAGGCGCCACTGTATGGCGCAGCTGGTGTTACTGATAGGCTAGCTTTGGCAGGGGTGGGCTATTCTAACTGCTAACACAATTTAACCAGCTTGTCTACTGAAACCCTACTAACACAATTTACAATATGCACAAGTTGGACTGTTGAAACAAACCCAGTGACAAGAGAGGGTGTGTGTGTGTGCGTATTGATATGAGCTATATGAGCTGAGTCATGCACTCATAATGGGAGCAAATACTTGCTAATGAGTAGCAATGCTAAGAGTACAGCGTACCGTCTGGAAGCTTGAATGCAACCCTGGAGGAGCTGCCACTTCCGGAGTGGGCCAGACTGCCAGGCATGCCAGCCAGAGCTGGCACCTTAGTAGCACCAATAGCCACAGCTGTCCGGCATGCCTGCTGAAACTGCTGCACGGTCCGGATCGTGTTGTTTGGCAGCCAACCGGCAGCTGCTGCTGCCTGCCACTGGTGCACAACGACGTGCTGTTTCACTTCGTCACCATTCCATATGACATCATTCTCCCAGTGCATTTGTGACACCATAAGATAAGCCTCGTCTGGAATAGTGGGTGGTGGCAGTGCTCCTGCAAGGCCAACTACATCTGGGGACGTATCAGAGCTGCTAATTATTTCTTTTCCACATTCCGATGACGACCTCTACAATTAACATAAATCAGACTCCAATCAGAATTTGGCATGGAATCATGTAGCCGTGAACTCGCTGCCTTTTAAGGAACTAAAACTGGTGAGGCATGCACCAGAGTGGGCAAATGTGCTGTGTGCACTAAGCAAGAATGTTCATGCATATGTCAAGCTAACGTTTGGCTAACTGCCTGCGTAACCGAAACAGAAATACCCTCACACATATATGCTGCGAGGTATTTTGAACAAATGACAGAACTGCTTACTGCTGCAGTAGTAAACCAATGTGAACCCCATCACTAACAAGACCATCAGACTGACGAGACTGATGGAACCAAGAGCGACCATATCAGTCACAACCATAATGAGAAGGTACCAACAACAGTATGGTGCAGCGCTGGTATGAGAACTTGCCCACACTGGATGGAGTGAAAATACAACAGACAGGAGCAGCTTTCCAGTAGGGCCCGGGATCAGCAACCTCTGCAAAGTCAGCAGGTACATCGCTGAAAAACCTCGGTGTTCTTTTTTCAGTTTGATGATAGCACAACTAAACTGAGATCCAATAAACACCAACCTAGTAATGGTGCAGTCTTGCCTCCTCAGTCTCATCCAAGTACTGATCTGACAAGAGCTGCAGCTAGACATGTGGTAGGCATTTTCAATAAGCTTGGAATCACTATTTAAAGAAAGGGCCAAAGGAAAATGTCAGCCTAGAGATCCAGACAGGTGCCAGCTTCAAATACTGGTTTGGGTCATCGTAGGTCCGTGACAAGGACCCCCAGTAGATGCTTGTTTCAGTGGGCTGTAGCCTCAAATTTCTACACGGATCAAGTAATCGACTCTTTCAATTGACAGAGCTGACTTGGTGAAGCATACGAGCTTAAGGTCAGCACGGAAAGCTGAAGCTCCAGTCAATATGCACATTTCTGTGCAAAATCAAAAGTCCACGAATTTCCAAGCTGAGCTGATAGAAAAAGTACGACCTACAATAGTCATAGTGCCAGCAATAGCTTACCTCCCTTAGCTTAAATCCAAGGTCGTAGCTGTCGCCCGTTTCAGGTACGTTATACATATCGTACCAGAACTGAGCAGGCCCATAGCGCCACTCCTCCGAAGGGAGTCTGGAGCCCCCAAACGGGTCCCGGTGCCCTCTATCATCGGTCGCGCCATCATTGCTGTCATCGGCATGCGTTGACTGGTCAGGACGCCTTCCTTTTGGTGGCATCTTCATCAGAATCTAATCGAGACCACAAACAGAGAAGGTATTGTGCGATGGCCGCATGCACGGCACCAGCGAAATTTGCTAGAGCGCGGATGGCCTAGGACAAGGGAAGACCATTGTTTGGCTCCAACAAACCAGACTACCTCCTCATCAGGTAAAATGTCATCAGGGCCTGGTGGCCGCCCCCAATCCAGCTCCAGTGCTTTCCGTTTGGAACTTGGGTAGGTAGCTGCTTCGTCCTTGGGCTCTCCGTCGTCACCTGCGATGTGTATGTGAGTCATGAAAGTGGGACACCCAAGGAATGAAACAACACCAACCAAATAAAAATGATTAGCCACACAACCGATCAATCATGGCTCTCGGCTTCCATTGGCATACAAAGTATACACTTTACAAGTGGTTACAAAACCGAATTTCCTATTACGGCCAAATTGCAGGGCATTGCCACATCTCTTAAATGCAGCGCATAGCCAAGAACCACAGGAATCAGAAGTGCGATTGATTCCAAAGCTGAAGCAGCATCAACTTGCTACAGAAATAAAAAGTATGGTAATCGCGTGAACAAGGTGTGAGTTTGAACTCCTGCTACAACAATGCAGCAATAGCAAACCCCAGGTCCCTTGCTGTCTAATGCTGTACTTCTCAATTTGCCAGTACACCAGTACAGTAGAATGGGCACTGGCTGACTTTTTGAATTTGAATTTAACTGATGAGACAATCTAGAAAGAAAATCAGCTACAACCACTACAAGCCGACTTATTGTAAAAACTACGACGTGGTCCACATGCTTCGCGGAACCCCTAAAGAGTAAGAAAACTAAAGCTAATTTTGAGCAGTTTATATTCAACCCTGGCTTATCATGGAACCGAGAAACAATAGTTGCTTACGAACAACTACTTTCGCAGCAAGGCCATGTTAGGAGTGCACGGTCTAGTGATTCACTGAACTTGTCGTCGGCGGAGCCCAGAACAACAGCCAATATTGACATCCGGCTTCAGGGGGACGGCTGACTTCCGTGAGGTTTAGGCCTGCAGTCGAAGCTGACTGAAGCATAACCCCAAGGCTGCCAACCCCTTGTGACTCACATCTGTTCTATCGTTGCTCTACATGTCTACACACACACGCACGCACGCACGCACGCACGCACGCACGCACGCACGCACGCACACACACATCTGTCGTTATATAAACATGCCACACAAGGAACAAAGAAAGACTCAGTCTTTTTAGTCGGCAAAGGCTCTGCAGACTCAGTGGGGCCGCTGTGGGGCGTGTGCAGTACAGCCACGGTCAGCGGCAGCAAACGCCCTCGCCGGGCATGACCCTCCTTGCTGTCAACACGATAATATCAGCGGCAGCAGTGGCTCCCGGACGCTCCTAGAAGAGGTGGCTCACCACTGTACACACACCAGCCGATCCACACAATCTCTAGGACAGTGGCCAACCACCCTCTACGAGCAGATCAAAAACAGGCAACGCTAGATTTCTAATTGACAGTCAAGTGTTTGCCATACTTTACTCGTCGTGGGAGACCTGGTCGTCGACAAGATCTAAAGCTCTAACTTTTTAATTGCTCAAAAAGGCTCAAAACAACAATTTCAAGGGCCCCCAGAAGGTTACTCTGGTTTTAAATTGCAGTGGC
>WPIO01000065.1:1347500-1447500 GCA_009760855.2 Cristatella mucedo | reverse complement strand
AGGAAGGACGGGTGAGAAGTGCAGGCACATGCCCAATGCACAGCTGCCTTACATGCCTAAGCACCTTTGGTAGCCACATATCGCTCCGAAGACCCGGTGCAGCAGTGGCATAGCCAGTTGCTGTTTATTGAAACATTTCTATTGGGAGAGGGATGTTGCGTGCGCATGGTCTTCTAGTGATTTAACAGAATTGGTCAGGGGCTCAACTCTTCACCCTGCTGCTCCACATCTGACGTTGGAGGACGGCTGACAACCGTGAGGTTTGGCCGGCTATTGTCCCAACGGCAACATACCCAAAGCAGCTCTCCATTTTGTGACTCACATACTGTTCTGTTGCTCTACATGTGTGGCAATAAGTTTTGCAGCAACCACCCATCTAAGGAAGCCTGGTCTCCTCTTGCTGTAGGAAGCTTTAAAAATCTACACGGAGGGTCCAAACGAGTAAAAGTGGTGCCAAAGTAAACACATCTCAGCATAAGATTTAATTTAGCATGCGGACTGCAGCACTTGCAGTAGAAGCACAAAAGCTAGTATGATATGGCCCCTCACCGATTAGCAATCACTTCAACTACTTGGGCCAGCATGGACTCAAGTTTCAGAGTTACATCAGATGCTTTAGCATGCCAAACCATTTTACCTTCGTCTCATAATTCGACTGGTGATCTGATGTTACGGTCTAGAGCTCTCAGCCGACACTGAACCGAATCCTATAGATGCTCAATCGGGTTATGGTTTAGGCTCTGACTCGGCCACCGAAAGTGCCTGAAATGAGGGCACCCGTCGACATACTGCAGCCCACCTTGGGCTGTATGTTTCAGATCGGTGTCCCGTTGATAAATAAAATTAGTGCCTAGCGGTCGTTGTGCACTTGGCATAGTAACGTTGTCCAGGAATCACAGGTAGCCTTCTTTATTCATTATGCCCTCAATGCGGTGAAGCACCCATACACCACCTGCTGCTAAGCAACCCCACAAATCACTGATCCGGAGCCGATCTTTGCAGAGTATGCTGCAAGCAGGCATCACCATAAGCTTAGTCATTCGTACGTCGAACGTGGGAGAGACGTTTGCAGCTACCATAAGCAGTGAAGTTACTTTTGTCAATAAAGAACACTCACCTCCAATCTTCGGTCTGCCAGTGTCTGTGCTGCCACCCCCACTCAAGGCTTGCTTCTAAGTGGGATTTCGGCAGAGGTGGAGCTACCGATGGTGGCAGTAGTCTATCATCTTCCAGGTACCAAGTCCTAACGTTATCTCGGATTTCTCTGATCTCATTTCAATTCTGTGTGCATGCAAGAAATCGCTTTCCTCATTATGGGTGATTTCAACACTCATTTTGATAACTTATCTGACGCCTTCAGCACTGAATTTTGTGCACTGACTGACTCATTGTCTGTTGTGGCTCATGTGCATGACCCTACTCACATCAAGGGTCACACACTTGACCAAATTTTCTCGTACAACTGCACTTTGTCATCACCAATTATTATCAAATCCTGCTTATTTGACCACATGCCGATCTCAGCCTACAATGTATGCCTTACTCCTCCTCATCTAAAATCACAAGTGAATTGTGAAACCTAAAGAGACTTGACATCGATGCTGTCCGTGCAAGAATATTTGCTTCGCCTCTGTTGCTCAATCCCCCTTCCGACCTGTCATCATTGGTAGATTGGTACAACACGACACTAGTTGATACGCTCGACGAGTTTGCACCACTGACTAAGCGCACTGTGCACCCTCCCCCAAATGGCCCATGGTTTACCGAAGACAGTAAACTAACTAGGTCTACTAAGCAAAAGCTTGAAAAAGCATACACAAGATCAAGACTGTCCATCGACAGGCATACAAAGACTACTGTAGATCGTACCAATCGATCCTAGCAAAGACAAAGTCTAGCTTCTATAAAAACATTGTTGAATCACAGATGCACAATCCAAAAATGCTGATGTCGACGATCAACCATCTCCTTAACTGCTTTCAGGTTAGCTCCTTACCAAATGATCCCCGTGATGATCTAACTGATCGCTTCTCTAGCTTCTTCGTCATGAAAAAGGACAAGATCAGGAAGTCCACCACTAAGATGGCAGCACCCCCAGGAATCCTGTAACTCAATTCCATGCAGCACCTCAATGTCTACAGTCAAGGAGGTCACCAGTGACCTCGTTCTGAAGTTCATATCCCAATCCAAGAAAACAGCTAGTCCTCTAGACCCTATTCCCACTCTCCTGCTTTTACGATGCATAGATCTGTTGCTGCCATGCGCAAATAGCATCATAAATATTTCATTTGCCTCAGGTCATGTCCCAGCACCTTTCAAAAAGGCTGTAGTTAGGCCACTACTCAAGAAAGCAACACCAGAGTTTGAGAACTTCAGCAACTTCTACCCAGTCTCCCTCGTAACATTCCTATCAAAGACACAGGAACGAGTCGTGGCAGACCAGCTGAACTAACATATTGAAATTTCAAACATTGTTAGTAAGTTCCAGCCCTGTTTTTAGAGCTAATCAGTCCACTGAGTCAGCATTGCTTTGGGTGTATAAAGACCTACTTACGAATAGGTAGAGTATCTCTGCTTATTTTGCTTGATCTTTCGGCAGCTTTTTATACTATCGATCATTAAGTCCTTCTTGAAGCATCCCGAATCTCGCATGGGCATTAATGGCACTGCATTGCGATGGTTCAAGATCTATCTCAGTAGGAGATACCCGAGTATTGATGTGAATGGACACAGATCATCCGAGGAACCTCTGCAGTGTGGGGTACCTCAGGGCTCTGTGCTTGGTCCCATTTTTTTCACGGTTTATACTCTTCCTCTTGCCGATGTGATTGCCAGGCACAATCTAGGCTTTCACTTCTATGCAGGTGAGAGTCAGTTGTACCACCGCTTTGATCCCTCCCAGCCCTCGAGCACGTCAAATTCTCTCAACTCTCTTGCTGCATGCATTGACGACATCCGCACATGGACAACAGCAAACTTTCTTAAAGCGAATGATGATAAAACCAACTTACTAGCTATGATCATAGTATGTTACAGTATGATTCAGAAATTGGAAAGGCTAATGCTCAAAATCGACCCTGCAACCATATTTCCTATTGAATCTGCACGAAATCAAGATGGCCTGTTCCAAAGTGACCCTTCATCAGACGACCACATCAGCTCCACAATCTAGTCTGCCTACTTTCAGCTACATAGCATTGCTTAAATTCGGGCTTGTTTAGACAGGGATACCACATCTAAACCGGTCCATGCATCTGTGGCATCCAGTCTTGACTTCTGTTACTCACTGCTTGCTGGTCTACCGGCATGTGCAATCAGGCGCTTACAGCTGGTCCAAAACTCTGCAACTAGGCTTGTCTGTTGCGCGCGTCACAGTTGCCACATCACACTACTTCTCGCCGACCTGCACTGGCTCCCAGTCAAGCAACACATCGACTTCAAGGTTGTGTCGCTCACTTTTAGGTCCCTCCCTTCTTCGTCTCCAGCCTACCTATCAGATCTCTCCCCACCAGGCTAAGCATCGTACCACCTGCTTTTCGGAATCTAATTGTTTATCTATGCCCATTCAAACCTCAAATCCTTTGGGGACCGTGCCTTTAGTTCGTATGGTCCCAAAGTCTGTAACTCACTCCCGACTTGCATCCCGATATCCCCTGACTTGACCGCATTTAAAAAGAAATCAAAAACGCACCTATTTATCACATCATTTAGTGGGTCCCTGTGATTCGACCTTTATGTGCTCATGCATGCTGACACTATGCATGATGCCACTAACCATACTTGCATGCTGACCCTGTGCATGTCACCACTAACCATGTTATTCTTGTTATTTATTGAGCTTTCTACCACTAACCATTCCATCGTGCTTCCTTTACAGCAAATGTAAATCGCCTAGAAAGAGATTGAGTTCTCTGAGGGCGCAATATCAAATGTATTATTATATATTATTATTATGCTCATGGCTTCAAAGTTTGTAAAGCCCTTTTATGGATCAGGATATGGATTTATTGTCAGAAGAGATAATGGCTGCCCTAGGGAAGGTGGCAGTTGACCTGAAGAATAGGAGATAAATATAATGCATCCATTGAAGAATTGGTAACCTTGCATGCTCGTGTTGGCACGTGAGATCAGAGGTCACAGCAACACGGCATACGTGAGTGCACACAGTAGCCGCACTTACCCTTTCGCCTCTTCTTTTTTTTATAAAAGCTGGGCACATGCTGAGGCTTAAACAGCCGTGAAAAGCGCAAGACCTCTCCAGGTCGAAACTCGGGGAAGATTTCCCTCACGTCTACTCCTCGGCATTCAGCAGGCAGCATGTCTGCCAGTGGTGCATAGTATTTTTTATCGATTTCACCCTGGGCAGCAGAGTCGTCATTACTTGTCCGCTGTGAGGCTGAAGATCGCAAGACCCAAGATGGAGGTGGCATAAGCTCCGAGTCGCGAGCATCGTCCACAGCTGTGCTGTCTGCAGCATCAGTTGCACCTACATGCACAGTAAGGTCTTGAATGGCGGCATATCAAAGGAATCCCAGCGGCGCTACCAAATCATTCGCATGCTGCAGAAAACAAGCTGGCTACTCACCGGCAGGGATAAGGTCTGCGCTTGTGGGCCGTTCATCTTCTTCATCTATGACCTCTGTTATGTCAGAGTAGTCGACAGCGGTAGGTGATTTGGCGCCACCCGATGCATCTACAGAGGAGTTTATCAACAACGAATGGGTGTGAATAAGTACGAGAGGTGCAAATCGTGCAGCAACCGCCCAGAGGCAACGCAGCTAAATAATTGCAAAATGCTAAGAGTACGCCCTCTGCCACGCGAGGCTGCTGGTACTGGGATTGCTGAGTAATAATAAAAAAAAGCCCAGTCGCCAGAGGGTCACCACGAGCCATTCACGTGGCATCAGTGGCTCGCTACTCGGGAAGGCGGGGGGGGGGGGGGAACAAGCTAGGGAATTTGTCAGCACAGCAAATGCAAAGATGCACGGCTACTGCACAACTCCCACACATACATTCGTGTACGCAACTGATTATGGCAAGCTAACCAAGAAAACTGCCAGCCACCGCCAGCTAGCATGGCCAAGGCTTCGACGTCAACATAAGAAGAGTTTGGAATATATGATGCACCACACTCGAAAAAAGTATGACAATAATCAATCAATCATAATCCGATGAGCAAGGGTAGTATCGTAAGAGCAGTGTGCATATGGGTGTGACTTTCAGGCAAGCAGGTGTAGCAGACATCAAAACAACAGAAGGTTGGGGCACTTGTGCATTGAGGGGGGCTGAGTGAGTCAGGTCCCCAAATATATCAAATAATGGTATTTTTGAACAAGATGCAAAAAAAGCCTCTGATGCTAGAGGTCGTGGGTTCCAATCTTTCAAAAATAGGACACGTTCGTTTTTCTTTCCAGCACTACAATGTCCTTTCGGCGGTGACAGTACTTTCTACCCTGTAAATACGGGCGATGGTTCGGCTGTACTAATTTCCTGCATTTGACTCTGTGGCAGTAGTTCTCAACCTTCTTAATGCATCTTGTGGCGACCCCAACCATAAAATTAACTGGGCCAATTAACACAATCCGGCCAACAGTACGGTCTAAGGCGGCTCCTTCGAAAGAGTCGTTCGACTTCCAAAGGGGTCACGAACCACAGATTGAGAACCGCTGCTCTGAGAGCTCTGCTGGGGCTTCACAAGAGCCACCACTAGTTCAGCCCGAGCTGCATCTACACGTAGATGCAAGCAGATATTAAGGTCGCTAGCCACTTATATGCACATCAAATGCTGCTTCCCAGGCTTTAAGCATGCTATAGAAATCTAACTCTGCAGCAGACGGCTCCATAAGTCTTCATGGCGCTGGGGGGGGGGGGGGGTTGGGCAAGAAAAATACATGCACACACGTACAAAGGCAGGCAAAGCTATTGGGTGGCAGAAGGTGACGACCAAGAGAAAGAGCTTTGCAGAGGGAACACGATCAGTGCGAACCCCCGTAGGACTCAAACCGTCTCACCAGAAGTGAGACGGTTTGAACTGTACAGCTGAACCAAGATCTGGACGGCAGGTGCAGCGCACCTCAACCAGTCCAAGTATGACTGCCAGTGACCGGCACAGCGCAGGGCAATCAATCCCTCGACACTGCAATGAAATCACTCGAAGGCTTTGCAAGCACCAGAGGCAGCCGTTCTACTCGGAGGAATGTGCTGGATTCGGCAGACTGATATGATACGACGGGAGCGGCGACCGAACGACGAACGCAGCAGCTTGCAGGCCGGCGACTCACCGTCGCCTCCTTCTGCATCTCTGGGCAGCTCTTCTTCGTTGTTGAGCTCCTCCACCAGGCTGGCGAGCCCACTCAGGCTGCTCAGACCGGCCAGATGGCGCTTCGATTCTTCATCGAGAACATCTTCGACCAGATGCCCCTTCTCATCGATGTTGCCGAACAGAAACCCGGTCAGGGCCTCAGACGGCTCCATAGGCTCGCATAGGGCGTCCATGTCCTGAGCGATTGGAAACGCTCTCTTTTGCGGTCATCAGCAAAGTGCTCAAAATACGATAGCAAGGCAACAGCATACCGCAGGGGGCAAGTAAAAAGAACGAATCTCAGCAACAGACGATGCAGTCAAGAGCAGCTACTGTCAGTCCCAATGGGCTAGGGAAATGAGAGGACTTTGCAATGACGAGCTACAGAACAGCTTTCACCTGCCTTAACAATACAAAATGGGATTATTTTACGATAAGTACTGTGTCACGTGCTCAGTACATCGAGGGTGTTTCGAAAGTGTTCGAGGTGCTGCGTATCGGGTCGAGCTCTAATCTAAGGCCAGCTTGTTTTACAACATAACATGTTAACGTGAACTCGATATAAAAAATGAGGTAATGGCAAATCATCAGATCGCCAATGGCTGGAGATGAGGGAGTCTAATTTCAAGCCAATCAGTAAGGTCGCCAAGTTGACCTTAACTCACCGGGTCTTAGCTCAGATGCAAGGTATAGGTTTTGACAGATGTCTTAATCACCCTTACGAGAATTAAATGTTGTAACATACTAAAGCGACTCACTAGATTGATTACCAACAAAATGTTGCTCAAATGAAAAAACACCACCAGCAAGTTCACCAAGGAATCAAAACATCAAATTCACAGAGCACCAATTAACCGTGACAGGGCTACCACTCGGAATATCATTTTGAAGCAATAGGTAAGGACCGGGAATGGTCCACAAATGTAGGATAATGTTCCACAATGACAGAGAAGCTGTAATATCCGCAGAGAGGAAAGGCGCATCAAGATGCTTTCTCTGGCAAGCCTTTCAACCGAGTGACGACCGACAAAGCTGCACTGGCTAGCCATTCCTCCGTTGCAAGCTAAAACAGGGCACACTGCAGGTAGCACTGGTGTGCACATGTTCGCCTGGCAGTGGGCAAAAGACCGAAAACCGAGCCACCACCGCTCCTTTCTAGCTGTGACTTGACTAGCGCAGTTGACAACCTACCACTAGTTCGACTCTGTCGGCGTGAGAGCCAGGCTGCTCAGCAAAAGTAGGAACCTCGTCAGAATCTGCATCGCTCAGTCATTTGGTGGGCAGGCAGCACGGTCGAGCTGCAAGGGCTTGAAGCAGCGCAGAACTTAGACGTGAACGCTTTTTTTTGAAACAATTGAGTGAGGTCGAATGAGTATGGAGAGTATTAATAAGTTTTTCTGTCGTGAACGATTTAGAGTGACTGAGCTTGGACTGCATCATGAATAAATTCGGTAGGCCAAGTCGAGGTGTCCAGACACAGCGTATACATGTAAAGATCATCGTATACTCCAAAAAATTACTGACTCGTCCATTAGTCATGGACAAACTCTAAGATCGCAGAAATACAGAGGATAATGGCTCCAGGGATGAACAGTGTAGGCGGTCGTCGTTCATAAACCCCCTTTAAAGCCTTTAGAATATCGACGATACAACAAAGGGCGAAGGTAAGGCGTTGTGATCTTTCCGATGAAGAAGCTATGCTGGAATATGTCAGATCATAAGAGCCACAAATCGCAGTCGAATAGTCTTACGAAAGGTAAAGATACATCTAAGTCAATGCCAATAAAACTACGAGCTCCCGTAGCACAGCTTCACAAATATTTATCGGGCATCTCGGTTCCTGTCATCCAGTTATATTATCGGACAGAAGTTACACTGGGTCCGAGCGGAGCGAGCTGCATGTCAGGAAGTTAGCTTAGGGTGCAGCTATCCAGGAGGAAAATAAAAGGAAGAGCCCAGTCAAGTCGGACCCATGCAAGCAGGTGGCTGGCCAAGTGAATCGCAGTGGTGGCTTACCGCATGAACTACTTCCTCTAAAGGCTTGCTTCACCCCTCCAATATCCGTGCTCGATGCGCTGCAAAAATTGGCACCATAGAAGGCCGACTCGGACAGCAAGTCCGCAGAACACTACAATAAGTTGCTGTAACGGACTCGCTGTTCTACTGACAGCTGGGGGATATCCGCTTCGGCCCGGACTCCTATATTTACTACGCTCGTACGGTTCGCTGCATAAGCGGAATTGCTGATTGCGACTAGCTCATCGCAGTCGCCTTAAGAGTACGCGTAGTATTCGTATTGTCCCATCTCATGGTGGCTGTACGATATCTTGATGCACTAATGTTACGATAGATCGTTTTTGTATGGATATAGGTGAGTACCAGGTGTGTTAATTCCAGATCCCTACATGGCTGTCCGCATGTTAAGCGCTAGGGTCGAGGTGGGCTATCGGGTGTTGTAATTAGTATTTGTTCAATTGTTTATAAAGATTGTGCCGGCTGTCATGCGTTTCACCGTTTTATGACGCTGTTGCGTATGTGCTAATGATATACAGTATGGTGTTTTCAGTTACCATCTCATGGCTGCAAGATATATTCGTAAGGCACTATTTATATTTTACCAGCACTTTTCGCATTACCCGCTTCAGCAAGCGACACCTCTGCTGTTTTCACTCTGATTTGCTTGCTCGCTGTCTCGGAGCTGATTAGCTGCTGTCATGCATTAGATGCTTTCGCACGTTAGCCTCGCTGCATCTTGTTTGACTGCCTTGTGCTTGCGCTAACCATGGGCTAAATTTCAAATTATCACCCTACCTTTATTGCTTAATGATGAATCACTGAGTTATAGTTTTCGCCACTCGTTAAGGAAGCGTGTCTAAGTGCCTGTCGCTGTTTACACCCTTGATGTTAAATACCTTCAGATGTAGGGTGAACTTACTTCCGAAAGAAATTTCTACCAAATGAATTGCCGTGTTCTGCACAGAGGGTTGAAGTCGTTTCTAAAACGAAGCGTTGTCGTAATAATACGATAATACTTATGGTCACATCGACATCTTGGGGTAGTTATGTAGTGAATATGTTTATTCGTGTGCAGACATTGCTGCTGGAGGCTAGAAACGCCATTAACTGGTCATTGAAAACTGTCATTCTGGCTGTCGCCTCACTGTCGTATGAGGCTTTCGAACAGAAGTATCCACTATCCCGTATCCATATCATGCTATTTACATCGGAGAAGAAGCTGCTAAAGCTGGTCGGTATATCTTAATAGAGCCTGGCCGACTCGCCCTCACTTCTGTGTGGTTAAATGATCAGGTTGTGCTATTTCCTTATGTTTATTTATGCAATAGTATATTCAGAAACCATGATTTGATACCTCTTTGGAGCTGTAAGACTGCTTACGGTGGGGTGGATTTAATAATGATAATAATAATAAAACATCCTCAGATAACTCAATCTCTTTTTAGGCGCTTTAAATTTGCAACAAAGAAAGCACGATCGAATGGTTAGTGGCAGCATGCTCAATAAACAACAAGAATAGCATGTTTAGGAGTGACATGCACAGTGTCAGCACACATAACCACATAAAGGTTAAATCACAAGGACCCACTAAATGCTGTCATAAATCGTTGCGTTTTAAAATGTTGTTAAGTCAGGGGCTGTCGTGACATAAGTCGGGAGTGAGTCCAAGCTTTGGGCGCGTACGAACTAAAGGCACGGTCTCCAAAGTATTTGAGGTTTTTATGAGGTTTGGGTAAACAGTTAGATTCCAAAAAGCATGTGGTACGATGCTTGGCCTGATGGGGGAGTAGATAATATTAATAATGCACCTGATAAAGCGCCTTCAAATGAACTCAACTTCTTTCTAGGCGCTTATCTGATAGGTAGGCTGGAGCCGAAGAATGAAGGGACCTAAAAGTGAGAGAGACAATCTTGAAGTCGATGCGTTGCTTGACTGGGAGCCAGTGCAGGTGGTGGTGTGATATGGCAACTTCGATGCTTACGACAGACAAGCCTAGCCGGCAGAGTTTTGCACCAGCTGTAAGCATGTGATTGCACAGGCCGGTAGACAGCAAGCAGTGAGTTACAGAAGTCAAGACAGGATGTCACGAATGCATGGATCAACTTGGATGTGGTATCCCTGTCTAAACAAGCCCGAATTTAAGCAATGTTATGTAGCTGAACGTAGGCAGACTTTATTGTGGAGCTGATGTTGTCGTCTAATGAAAGGTCACTTTGGAACAGGCCTCCTAGATTTCGTGCAAATTCAATAGGAGATACGGTGGCAGAGCCGATTTGAGTGTTAGCCTTTCCAATTTCTTAATCACACTTGGTATGATAATAACTAGTAAGTTGGTTTTATCATCATTCAATGTAAGAAAGTTTGCTGCCATCCATCTGCGGATGTCGTCAATGCATGCAGCATGGGAGTTGAGAGAATTCGACGTTCTGGTAGGCTGGGAGGGATCATAGCCATAATGGCTCACTGGGTAAGGTGGTTGCTTTTCACGACCTCAGCCCCGAGATCGTGGGTTCGAATCCTGTGGTTGGCTATCCTTTATTGCCACTGCAAGTGGTGGTGATAGCCGTAACGGCTCTTCTGTCTCTATAAAAAAGTGTTAAATCAGATAGTATTTATTTTATTTATATATAGCAAAGGTACAACTGAGTGTCATCCGTATAGAAGTGAAAGCCTAAATTTTTCAGTATGGATATTTCTTGTGGACACTGTCAACTGAATTGAGCTAGTCTCGTTTCCACCAGCACCCGGTGATCTCGGCTCTTAAAAACAGCCATGTAGCGCCGCATTGTCACTGAGGTCTGTTTCCCATCGTGTAGAGATTGTGGTCCCTGCACTTTTTGAACCCGTAGGCAATCTCATGACAATTGTGTGTCTATGTATGTTCATTACTGGCTCAGTATTCCCCACTGCAGTAAACATTCATCTGTAGCCGAGTAACCGTCCGTTAATCTTGTTTAATTTCATTCCTGGTTGTTTCATTGTTGAAACACCAGAGAGGGAATGTAGGTCATACTTTGGTCATCATACTTTTGCTTAGTCTGATATACACACACGCACACACAAACACACACACACACACACACATATACACTCAGCTGATTTCACATAATCATTTTATATAGTAGCAGAAGAGCCTTAACGGCTATCACCACCACTTGCAGTTGGTATATAAAAATTGCCCACTACAGGATTTGAACCAACGACATCGGTCATGATGAGCGAGCACCTTACCTACTCGGCTGTTACAGTTTTGCTCTCTCTAAAGTTCGTGGAGTTCAGACGGCTATGTTCTGGTGCTATTGAGATGGTCATATCATTAGCTCAAGTTGATTCATTTGGGCTCATTCTGTAATTCAGTGGCATTGCATTGCCAACATGGGCTTGGCCAAGGGTTTTAGCCGGCTCCGACCCGGATCAATAAGATTTTTAATGGGTTTACATAACGCCCATCAGAGTTCTAATTGCTCAAAAATTTCTAGTAGCGTGAGCATGAAATCGATGAAGAATGAAGCAATAAACAGACATTTAGCTCTTTCCATTTCTCATTGAACTTTTTATTTCTTTAAGTTTCATTGGATTTTTTCGTTTGTTTATACAGCTTATGCTTCCACCAATGGCTAACAGTGTGCAGGAGCTTGAACTGTGATTGCTGTGGTGGTAATTTCTTACTAAGCTATTAGATGCTATATGACCAAGCCAAGCAAGAAGATCCAATGATATACGTAAAGATGTATACCAGTTTAGTTACTAAATAGATATTACAAGCCTGAAAGTAGAGAATGAATTGCAAAATCTAGTCTCTAGTTACCAGTAAGTAACGTTCAGTTTATGATGCCATCTATGGGTCGGTATCAAGTGGAATGGTAATTGACGTTGTCTTCTGTCCGTATTAGGCCTTCGTGCCCATAGTTCGGATGTAGTTGAAATGCCTACTGCTGCTCACTGTTGGCACATGCCCATTGAACTTTCCAATATGTGTTAAGAGAGTAGACATGTGAGTTCATAGTTGAAGCTTATACTCATCCGGCAGCAGCCCTTATATTCCATGCATGCATTGTTTGTGTTCGTTCGGTATCTGCCCGACAGGTGGTGGCAGTTTGTGGTACACGGATGTCCACACAGATGCTGCTAATGCATGGATTTGTGCCTGACTGCCGAGTCATCCACCGAGAGCCACTGTCCCCCTCTCAACAGCTCGAGAGCTTGCTGCTGCTTAGGCAGTCTGAGCCCTTGTAAGGCCGCCACCCAGTGCTCACAGGCTCCCGAGTCATATGTTTTCTCTCAGTGCCCTAGTTAATCAAAGTCGCCTGTCTACACCAAGCAGCTCGAGCTGCTGGTTTGAGCTGCAGGTTTGAGCTTGTGAGTGCACGAGCTTACCTAGAATGAAGGTGAGAAAGTGTTGATCCTGATATTTGTTTGATTTTAAGGATTCTGGTCATACCCATGTGGACTTTATAGTGTTCCGGCTGAAGCCACCGTGTCTCTGAGGATTTTTGGCAGAAGATGGTGCAGTATTCTCACCAAGACGTCTGCCTGTCAGCTGAGATAGGTCTGCCTTCGATGCACCTTTATAGTATAGTATACCCACGACGTGAACAGAGAACTTATTGCGGGTGAAGCGCATATAGCGCGGATAGCATGGGTCACACCGCAAGTCATCAAAATGATATGTTCAAATGCACCTCTGTTGAAAGTCCAAAGTGTCGCTTTTCGCTCGTGTGCCAGCACAACCAAGCTTAGTTTCTCTGCCAATTAAAGCGAGAAAGTCTGTCAGTCCGTACGTCACGTGGCGCAGGGTGGCGCAGGGTTGTTTTGACCATTTCCTATGACTACTTCTACTGTGACTCAGCGAAGCTGAAGTCCACAAGCAATGAGCTCTTGTAAGATAGGACTGGCCAGTGTGGAAACACCCTGTCATTGCTTATGCACCGGGACATCTAGATCTCTATTGTTGACTTACTTAATCACAACAGGACCAAATAGTGTCTTGTCAGTCACCAACTACTTCTAGATTGCTAGTGGTTTGTCTTAGTGTTTGCATTGGTTTTTCATGCCTACCCATCTTGCTACTGACTCGTGGTCACTTTTGACTTTCCCCTTGCAAGTGATGTCGGGATTTTTCAATATAACCGTGGCCTTGTTATATAGACTAGTCATGGGATTATATGTATTCTTCAGACTTTGTCAAAATTTTGACACGAAAACGGTTTTCAAAATTTTTCTGATAGCATAACGAGCACAGCAATTCATTGCCGGATCAATGCTTTAAACATTACTCAACACGAAGTTCAGCTTTGTAGCTGTGTTGTCGTCGTCAGTTAAGCTGTATCTTTATTTTAGAAAGTATAACATAGCTAATTTTACTCACTTTTAAATGCTCGCTTTGTATTTTGTATGTGTAGATGTAATTTACATGCAGTACAAGAGGCTCTTTATATAATTCAAGACCACCCATTCGGAGATGGTAAAAGTGTGCTTATATTTGGCATGTCAGGAGTTGCAATGACTACTGGAAACACCCTTGCCTGCAATGGTTTTATTGTCAGTCATCAATTATTAATGTGTAAATGCTACTTGTGACTCACGGGAACAAAGCATATAGTTGTCCACTACAGACTCCTGATATAGCCCACTCATCAGGAGATATATGTGTACTTGCATATGTATGTGCATGTACATATGACTGTGTGTGTATGTGTGTGTGTGTGTGTGTTTGTGTGTGTGTGTGTGTGTGTGTGTGTGTGTGTGTGTGTATATATATATATATATATATTTGTGTATGTGTGTGTGTGTGCGCGAGTGCGTGTATGTGCATCCTCAGTGAAGTGGGCTTCTAACCTGAGCGTACTATCGGCACACAATCTGTTCCACACGAAAAGTGAGGCTGCTGATATAAGAAAACATCAGACGTAGGCCTTTGTCCGGCGAGCTTATACGTGGACTAGTCTGTGTATGCTTGGACGAGTGTATCTCTTTCCTTATAGCATGCAGGAAGGAGACTATGAATGATAGTAATAAGACACGAGATGTTTGTGTACCACCCCCGGAAAACTAAATCTCTTTATAGGCACTTGACACTTGCTGGAAAAGAAGCATGCCAATTGGTTAGGGATAACAAGTACAAGTCGTACCGTTCGTACTGTCGGTACGAATTGTAGTGACGTACGGTCGGATTTTTTTATACTTTTTTTTTCAAATGCCGAGTCGTGAAATGTTGTGACATCAGTCTGGAGTGAACTGCAGGCTTTGGGAGCATATGCAGTAAAGGCAAGCTCTCCGAAGGATTTGAGATTGGTTAGAGGCTCAGCTAAACGAATCGAGTCAGCCACGCTGGTAGTGCAATGCACAGTCTGATCAGGAAGAACTACTGATAGGTATGCCGAAGCAAGAGAAGTTTTTGGGGGATCCAAATGTAAGCGACAGCACTTTGATGTCAATACACTGCACTGCTCGACGGGGAGCTAGAGCAGGTCAGGAAGAAGGAGTGCAACTAGGTCGCAACTACGTCGTTCACGGCAGCCAAGCAGCCTAGCGGAAGAGTTTTTCACCACTTGCAAACTTATTGAACAGGCTTATTGAACAGGCAGGAGGACCTGCTAGCATTGAGCTACCGAAGTCTAGACAGAATGTCACAAATCCATGGACCAGCTTGGCTGTAGCGGCCTTATCTAAGTTAGCCCCAAATTTTGTCATGGTTCATAGCTGCAAGTTGGAAGACTTGACTGTAGAGCTGATGTGGTCGTCTAGTGGAATCTCACGTTGAAGCATGATATCCAGGTTGCACGCCGAGGCAACTAGAGACATGCTGGCCGAGCCCATTTTGAGTGTTAAGCTTTTCAATTTCATAGTAATACTAGGCATGACCATAACTAGTAAGTTGGTTTCACTGCAATTCAATTTGAGACAGTTTGTGATCATAATAATTATTACAATACTTCGTTTATCTAGCATCTTAAGAAACTAAATCTATTCAGTTACTTAACAACTCACGGCAAGCAATTCGATAACCAAAAGCTAATAGCACGCACTGACTGTATCTTGCTCTGACAAACACGAAAAAGCCTTTCCGGGTTCTATCAGTAATCAGTGAACCCTGTTCGTGTTTGCTGCTACTTTCACAAGATCCAACTTTTATGTGACCAACTGGATCGACTTCCTTTGATGATCACGATGCCCTTTCATGCCCTTGTCATTCATTTGATGACTGTTGCTTTCAGAAAGGGTCGTGAACAGTTTTAGATCACAGCTTACCTGAGGCAGGCTGGTTTTCTCATGGTTGACAAGATTGGCAAGATGGTTGACAAGACTCCTGACAAGATTAACTTGTTACACCCTGATCGTTTCCATACCCTGCCCATTTTATGTCCACGGGAATTACCTTAAGTGCTATACTTCGGTGGCAAGCCACTATGCTGTGGTCAGAGCAGTGGCTCCTTGGTGACCAACAGGCCAGCCACGTTGAGCAAGCAGATGATGCACAGGTGCACAGCCAGTAGTATGGTCGGCTCAGTGCAGCCTGTTCGGCTTGCCTTGCAACTCAGGCACACCTTTCAGAACCTCTTACTGCCAATCATGCTTGCACTGCAGATTTTGTAATGTAGATGTTTTGTGCTGCAGCAGTCTTAACCAGCTGGGGATCGGCTGCTAATGCCGACAAACGGTCACGGATCTTTTATTTCGGTGCACTGTTGCTCGGTCAAGGGTTGCTGTTAGGTATTGTAGGTGTCATGTTAATGCATCGTGAGTCACTGGCCAGTGGGAGTATCCAGCTAGCTGACCCAAATCACTTTGTTTGTCCAAATTGTTTTTTTTTTTACACATCCGACTGCCTTCAAGGGTTTGCTCTAGTAAGGACTACAGCATTTTCATTAGCGTAGTACTTCCTCTGTGTGCCACAGCAGAATTGCCTTTGCTGGTTCTTGCTGCTCTTTATCTGGTTGGTCGCTGGAAGAAGATTTCCCTATACTTATAAGTTGAAATAACCGTGGCATCGCCTTTATGCCACTAAACAGCTAGTGTCGGTGTTTCCTTGCTGGCGTCTCCACCTAATGCAACTATACCTGACCGCTTGGAGGCCAGAGCTCGCTTCTAGGTCAGCCACCGGCGCTAGGCTTCCAGGCACTGCATGCTCGCTTCGAATGGCTAGGCTTATCATGCCCCACACCCGTGTTACAATTATGCAAGTGTTTCCTTCTGAGCTTGCAGCCAGCCGCCAGTTTTTGCTTCGATAACCCCGATGCAGATTTTTCGGCTGCACGCAGTGCGTGCTACCCAAGCGGCACGCTTTCGGTGACCGGCAGTGCCTAACGTAATATGTGCGCCCCGATCGTGCACGCCCCTTTCTTGCCGCACCAGACAAGGAGGTACAAAAGCAAGCTACAGAAGGTCCGGCCCTGCCTGTCGTTGGAGCGCACGGTCGGCCTAGCCGCTTTGTCGTCAAGAAAGTACTCGAACGGCCATTCTACGAAGCGCTGGCCAAGATAGAGAGCGGAGAAGCCGAGGCGGCCTGCTCTCTCATAAGTCACAGGCGCTTTAACGTAAATGAAACCAACGAGGTGCTTACGTCGTGCGCATGTGCGCTCGGATGCGTCTTGCACATGTGCGCGTGCAGCGGGCCCCGTTCGTGCACGCTCGAATTGGCCTGCCTGACCGCCTGCTTGACTGCTCTTTGCGTCTCTCATGCTAGCGCGGCATGATGCAGTATATCCGAGCGAGAATCTTGACGAAGTGCTACCGAGTTTAAGCTTGAGTATTTAGCCTTTTGCTAGCTAAACGTGCCTTTTCTGTAAGATTTCTCATCGCTGTCTGTCTGTGTCCGTCTGTCTGTTTGTCTGTCTGTTTGTCTGTCTGTTTGTCTGTCTGTTTGTCTGTCTGTCTGTTTGTCTGTCTGTTTGTCTGTCTGTTTGTCTGTTTGTTTGTCTGTCTGTTTGTCTGTCTGTTTGTCTGTCTGTTTGTCTGTCTGTTTGTCTGTCTGTTTGTCTGTCTGTCTGACTGTCTGTCTGTCTGTCTGTCGGGATTGCTCCGACTAGTGTCCTTTCAGAGGTAGCCAACTCGCACCGAAGCTGGGGTCACTGCCTCACTAGTACTTGGTTACCTTTTGGTTTAGGTAAGACTCGGTATAGGGAAGCCCCTCCCCCTCCCCTCCCCCCCCCCGTCTTCCTTAACCATGCTTAACTCCGGTCTCACCACGCCAGCTTATCCTGCATGTCTTCATTTGTTGGTGTCTCATTAAGAATGCTTTTAGTGTTACATTCTATACGTCGGGCTTGTCTGCGGTTTCTCTTCTGTTTTTCTCTCCGTTCGCTATCTTGCTGAGGGTAGCAAATCGAATGAAGGAGGAACCCGAACCCAAGTGATAGTCGTCGCAAGCATCTTTCAGCTGAAGAAGCCCCCCCCCCATCATCGAGAGAGCCACGTAGCAGCATAAAGCTTCGACTTGCTGAAATGGGCTTATCACCGAGCCCGTTGGACGGTTGGAGTTTAGCTCTAGGTCTATTGTATTGGACGGATTGCACTTTAAGGATAACTAACGCCAACTCTACAGTGAGCCGAAGACAAGGTGGGCAGCACAGTGGAGACTGCCTGCGGCATCCAGTTAAACGCAGCTGTGTTGGAATTGTGGATTGAAGGTAATTTCCCTGTGCCGGCACTGGTTGCTCCACATCACATTCCTGGCATTGTGGACGAGAATGAGTACACTGACGGGCTTCAGAACGTACGAATTACTCCTGTCAGAAGCCTTGATGAGGTACAACTTATGTATCAGCAGCATACTGACCCAAAGCATACTGCCAAGTGGGTCCTATATTTTTTCGGACAGTCTGTTACCAACCCAGTCAGTCGCCTCATTAAAACCCGATAGAGAAATCGATCAGACGACTTAATCTAGCAACCGAGAAGCGATCCAAATTAAAACCTCGGCAAGCGATCTTTTCGAGTGGCTTCGAATGTCGTGAAAGTCGGCAGTGCATGACACGTTTTAGAAGCTGGTCGAGTCAAAGCTCAGCCGTATGAGGCGGTCATCAAGAGTCTACCCAGAAACATGTTCGATGTAAATGTTTTATATACTTCCGAGAGCTTGATCAATATTAATAAACCTCACACACAGCTTTTGCTCACAACAGCTTGGGGGAATTCTTGTTGAAATAACTACCGACTCAGCAGCCATATCGTTTGGGCACATACATATCTGTTGACATGACTGCATAATGTGTAGTCATTTGCAACGTCATCAAGTCACAACACCTGATTTGAGTATCCCTTGCCGTGGCCTCCTATGTTACAAGCACAGAAGCTGAAAAGGCCAGTGACACAGGCTTCGCATCCGCAAAAGCAAGCGCAATAGCTCAAGCAGACTTACACAATGGTGAGGCGATGCACACT
This sequence comes from Cristatella mucedo, assembly GCA_009760855.2. Taxonomy (NCBI): domain Eukaryota; kingdom Metazoa; phylum Bryozoa; class Phylactolaemata; family Cristatellidae; genus Cristatella; species Cristatella mucedo. The sequence goes on along the minus strand of WPIO01000065.1, from coordinate 1,428,799 downwards.
TTTGGAAAAACGGTCCAAGACTAAGCTGCGATATCCGGTAACAATGAAAGTCAACAGAGGAGCTACAGATTCGGTAGAAAATCATGCACTAACCAGAAAATAAAGGTGCGCCAAAGTAAACTCAAGAGAGCCTTCTTAAAGTCCATGCAGAACTGGAACCTGGTATGCGATATGAAATTACTATTCTTCGCATACTTGTCGGATTGCTGCAGCTACCTTTTACCATTTTCCGTGGACGATTTATTTACATGCAAAGCAACCCTGCATGTCAGGCATTTTAGGACTGGCTTGTACGTGTCTCTTTGCTGGTGTCGACTTCCCGACGAAGGTTAGATTTTTTAATGGTCACTTTTTGTGCCTTGACGAATTGCAGTGTTGATCATCCTTTGGACATGCAATCCTTCCTCACTGCTCTTTGGTTGTTTTTATTTTTGTGACCTCAACTGCACACACCTTTGTCTTCTGGCTTAGGCGTGAGGCTTCGTCATCCACACATAACTAGTCGCCTGCATGAGGATGTCACCGATATATGCTATTTTTCCTCGTTGTGATATGCTGAACTGGAACTGCAGTTGATAGATTCACGCATGCTATTCCTGTGTTGGGTGTGGGTGTTGCACCTGTTTGTCACCGTGTCAGCTTCGCAAGGATCTCCGATGTATGACTTCTTGTTTCCTGGTTTTTTGCTTTAGAATGGTCAGACCTTGCTTATGGCTGCATGCGCTGCCGGCCAACGAGCAGTCGTTCAAGCTCTTCTCAGCGAAGGAATCTCGGTCAATGCAGTTGACATGGTAATCACCTCCTGCCTTGCTGTTGCTCTATGGCATGCTTGACGTGTGCGCTGACTTGCAGTGGTATCGCTAGAGTGCTGTCGGGAAGCAGATTACCCACGTAGCTCCGTGCGTGCTACCTTTGGGACTGCGCTAGGATGTGCGATGTCATTGCTGTTAAAGGATCACTGGTCTGCCCTTATGGTTGCTTCGAAGGAAGGACACTGCGATATAGTTACTGACCTGCTAAATGCGGATGCCGACATGGAACTACATGACTCGGTGAGCTATTTTGAACGTCTCGATGAGAGGCCAGGATTGTCAATCTGCCACTGTCGTCTGCTTTTTTGTAGTTTACGCTACTCATGTTACTCGCACGGTTGCTGACTGCTGCTCGTGAGCGTTGTTAGTCCTAGAATAGAGCTACAGGTAGCCACCATACTTTCCACTTTACTGTCTTCCTCGGCTCGTGGTCCAGTATTTCGGGCCATAACATCGATTGTACACCGGATGCTTTTCTTGTGTGGATACTTGAGTGCACAGGGACAGTCAATTGATGGCTCTGGCAGCATCCTGTGGCAGTACCCACCCGTGTCAAAGTCTGTAATGAGATGGGAAGTGCTCCCCACTCGATGCAGGGTTAGGTTAGTGGCCGTAGGTTGCTGACATCGAAGTCAGACATCTGCCTAAGCCTGCGGAGTGCTGCCATTTGTATGCAGGGTAACTGGACGGCTCTGATGTGGGCATGTTACAAAGGGCGCAGTGATGTTGCGAGCGCACTACTCAGGCACGGAGCCAACTGTGACGTCAAAGGACAGGTGACGTAGTCAGCAGTCAGCAGGCGTTCGAGCATGGGCTGCCCGAGCTGTGAATCTTGACTCTCCTGCAATTTTCGCAATGTCTCCTGCAATGTTGTAATGACGCACTTGCATTTGCAGCATAACATGACGTGCCTGATATGGGCTGCTGGCCGCGGTCACAAGGACATCGTTGAGGATCTAGTTCAACACGGAGCAATTGTTGACATGTGTGATAAGGTGAGACTCAGACTGCTGCTACCGCCACTGAGCTGTTGACCGTCTCGTTAATTACTAATGTGCCTTGCTTAGGGCGCACTCGGAGTATGCGCGAAGCATGGCGTGTGCAGCACCAGCTGGTTCCTGTAATGTAATGTAATGTATCTCCGTCAGTAACTCCACAAAGTCATAAAGACCATGTGAGTGTTACGCAGGGGAGTTTTGTATAGCGCACTCACAGCCTAAGCAGCTTTCGGTACGCATTCGGTAGCCAACAGACTTCGTCTCACGCAACAAAGAGAAAGTGGGAAGCATAGCAGTGTCAGGAGAACGGTTGAGGTAGTGAGTAGCATAGAAGTAGCAGCTCAGGACCGCTGAAAAAGATGTGCCATAGTCGGCAGTTGGAGAGTAGTTGTCGTTGCGTAAGAATTGTGGAAGCGAGTTCCACAGTCTAGGACCTGCAGAGCTAAAGCTTCTGTCGCCAACTGTCTTTAAGTAGAGGAAAGGGACAGCTAATTTATTGTCCACACAGGACCTGAGGGCGCGAACAGGCTGAAACTGATGCAGCAGTTCAGCTAAGTACAAAGGAGCCAAGCCGTGGAGGGCCTTGTGGGTCAGCGTAAGAACTTTGCTCTGTATCCTTTGCTCAACCGGCAACCATCCTAGCTCTTTCAGCAGAGGTGACACGTGCTCAAACCGCTGGGACTTGAAGACCAGCCTTGCAGCCATATTCATAGTCTGCTGTAGTGGCATAATAGCTTTCTTTGGCAGCCCAGCCAAAAGGGAATTACAATAATCAAGCCGAGACAGAACTAAAGAGCTAGTTAAATTTTTTACAAGCCACTGTGGGAGACAGCTTCTAATCTTGGATAGGGATCGGATGTGATGGCTAGCTGTAGAGGCAGTCTTCTGAATGAAGCTTTTGAAATTGAGGCAGCTGTCGAACACGACACCTAGATTACGAGCACGTGGTGAAGGTGGCACAATAGCATCACCTATTAGAACAGCAAAGCCTTTTAATCCAGCCACACGCTTAGGGTGTCCTATGAGAAGCAGTTCGGTTTTATCGTCATTTAATTTCAGGAAGTTTTCCGACATCCAGGATCGAATATCGGCAAGGCAAGCATTCAGTTTCTCAGTTGCTGCAGCAGATTCCGACGGTTTGAATGACAAATACAACTGAGTATCGTCGGCATAAAAGTGATATCCTATTCCATAGGCCTTAATAACTTTTCCAAGAGGTTGAGTATAAATGGAGAACAGCAAGGGACCGAGTACAGACCCTTGAGGGACTCCACAGGTGACCCTTCTCATGTCTGAGACCTGACCCCCACACGACACGGATTGAACACGATCAGACAAGTATGATTTAAACCACGCCAGTGCTTCGTCTGCCAGACCGATCGTTGTCCTCAATCGTTCAAGAAGAACTTCGTGATCAATGGTGTCGAAGGCAGCAGACAGATCTAGCAGAGCTAGGGCAGTGACATTCCCGTCGTCGTTGCCACGTAGAATGTCATTGTTAACACGGAGGAGAGCAGTTTCAGTAGAGTGCTGCCTCTTGAACCCTGATTGAAATGTTTCTGACATTCCATTATTTTCAATATGTTTAACTAGCTGCTTAGCAACAATTTTTTCAAGAATCTGATAAGAACGGAAGAAGGGAAACTGGACGATAGTTTGCTAGGACCTCTGTGTCTAATCCAGGCTTTTTAAGAATAGGTCTAACGATGCCGATTTGAAGGACTTGGGGACGACCCCTTTTCCCAAAGTAGCATTAAAAATCTTGGTTATGGCAGGGCTAAGTTGGTCTGCAAGTGAAGACCACAGAGATGAAGGTATAAGGTCTTCAGGAGACGAGCTCTTTTTGCTAGACCTTATTAAGGCAGCCACATCACAGGCAGAAACATCAGAGAACCTTTTAAGAAAGGTCACAGGTTGAGGAACTGCGATTGCTTTGGTCTGAGGGGGGCTTAATGGAGGCACGAATGTGCACAATTTTTTCAGTAAAGAAGGCTGAAAACTTTTCGGCTGAGCCCTTAATATCTGGGGAGTCAGACCTCACAGCATTGGCCAGTAAATGGTTTACTGTCTTATAAATCTGTTTAGTGTCCGACTGGCAGGAATTCAGCTTTCTAATGAAAAAAGAAGCCCTGGCTTTTTTAAGCTTTCGGGTGTAAACTCGAAGGAAGTCTTTAAAATTGACTAGGTCTGCCTCAGACCCCGATTTCTTGAAACGACGTTCCAGCCTGCGCTTAACACGGCGCATCTTAAGGAGTTTTTTTGTAAATTGAAAGGAATCTCGACGACTTTGAATACGGATAGAGCGAACGGGAGCATGCTTGTCATGAGCACTCCTGAGTGTCATGTTCATCGCATCAGTGAGGGTGTCGAGGCTGCCGGTCGAGTCTGAATGCAGATCAAGAAGGCCTGCATCACAAACAGATTTCAAAAACTTGTCCATGTCAATGCTTTGTAAGTTACGTCGTTTGGCAAATTCGACATTGCCCTGTACGTACGAGGTAGCAGGAACAGTAAACGAGACCGAACAATGATCTGAGAGGGTCAGTTAGCACACCACAAAGTCAGTGGGGAGGACATCCTTAGTGATCACGAGATCTAGAATGTGGCCACCGACGTGGGTGCTATGATTAACGTGTTGGGCCAAACCAAAATTCTCCAGACAGTCAAGAAATGAGCGGACCTGGCTGTGGCTAGGGTTGTCAACGTGAATATTGAAGTCTCCTACAATCAGTAATGGCCTGTGACACACAAATATTTTAGCGAGGAACTCTGAAAATTCCTCTATAAACAAGTTTAGACAGCCAGAAGGAGGCCGGTATATCGCAACGGTGAGAGGCATTGTCTTTGATGAAGACCTGATAGCAACCGATTCAAACGATGACCCATGCGAGAAACTGCACATTTTATAGCGATTAAACGATTCGCAAACAACAATTGCAACCCCGCCGCCAACCTTGTCAGAACGCATGGACTGATAGAATGAGAACCCGGGTGGGGTGGTCTCGGAAATACAGCTACTGGAACAAGGCGTCATCCAGGTTTCGGTAAGCAGAAATGCATCTAGCTTCTCCTGGACCACCTGATCGCGGATAAGTAACCCCTTGGTTTTTAGCGAGCGGACATTTAGTAGGCAGAATTTAAGAGTCTGTCCATCAACTGGGCGACGGCAATGAAGTGGCTCGTATTCTCTACCGTTTGTGTCCGGCCCGGCGGATGCTGGCTCTTCGAATTTGAATTGTGGGAGCCAGTCTGGCCGTGCTCCACTGGCGGCGCCTCGCCAGCAAAAGCCCGTGTTTAGCTCAAAGGAGCCTGGGGCGGAAAGTGAGGGCTCGTCGAGCTTGTCCCCAGAGCTCCTGCTGCTCAGCTGGTTCTGATGGGGAGAGGGAGGTGAGAGGGAGAGAGATAGAGAGAGAGAGAGAGAGAGAGAGAGAGAGAGAGAGAGAGAGAGAGAGAGAGAGAGAGAGAGAGAGAGAGAGAGAGAGAGAGAGAGAGAGAGAGAGACAGACAGACAGACAGACAGACAGACAGACAGACAGACAGACAGACAGACAGACAGACAGACAGACAGACAGACAGACAGACAGACAGAGACAGACAGAGAGAGAGACAGAGAGAGAGAGACAGAGAGAGAGAGAGAGAGAGAGAGAGACAGAGACAGAGAGAGAGAGAGAGACAGAGACAGAGACAGAGAGAGAGAGACAGAGACAGAGAGAGACAGAGAGAGAGACAGAGACAGAGACAGAGAGAGAGAGAGAGAGAGAGAGAGAGAGAGAGAGAGAGAGAGAGAGAGAGAGAGAGAGAGAGAGAGAGAGAGAGAGAGAGAGAGAGAGAGAGAGAGAGTTCATGTACGAACTTCTTTGCCACTTTCTTCATCGACTTTCCTTCGAATTCCTTCTATGCTTCACGCTGTTCTTTGCAAGCTTGTTTACTGAAGCTTGAGATCTGTGATGTTGGTGCTGGCAGTGCCCAAGTCGCTTTGCAAGCTCAAGTGGAGAATCGCCAACATAAGAACGCAACATAATCCCCATGTCTGCAAAGTATATGTATTCGTATAAGTACGTGTATCATACATGTATTTGTATATGTATGTGTATCGTACAATGTCTTCGCAAAGTTGCTTAGGTGGGCACGTGTAGGTGTAGTCACAGACAAACTTGCTTAGTTGATGTCCCGATCCTACCATCCTTTGTATGTCTTTTTGACTATTGTAAGACAACTTCTGTTTCTGTTCTGCATAGACCTGCTTTGTCATACCTTTGCTGCTGCTTGTGGCTGCTGCTTGGATTAACGCTGTGCTCATGCTCGTGTTGGGTGATAGGTATCCCTCTTGGCCTCTGCGCGAATGCATCTGCCGGCTCATTACTCCTTGTAGCATGGTACAAGCCCCCTGATCTGGGCTGCTCGGAAAGGACACATGTCTGTTGTAAATATTTTGCTTCAACGTGGCGCTAACGTCAACATAGTTGGCATGGTACGTATGCCTTTCATCTCTACTGATGTTATGTGGTGTGAGTACTCGCTGATTTTACTAAGCAGGCTTGCTCATAGGGGGCCGACCGGCTGGACTGATTGGTGCTTACTGTCTCACTGGCCATTTGTCCACACCTCCCTTGTGCTTTTTGCTAAAGGAGTGTAGGTAGGTCAGTGAACACGAATTAGTTGATCTTTTCAGCAACACTAATTATATAATAGGTCGTTTGCGTAGTGCCTCAAGAGAAATATCTCTTGGTGATTTACCACGAATCGCACACAAATACATACGCAAAACACACTGGATCAAAAACGACAAGTAGACTGGCGCTCAGAGCCGGCTGAGTGAAACAGGGGCGTCTTTGGCTCAGACTTGAACTCTGCTGGTTTAGCCCAGTGGTTAAGGTGCTCGCCTTGACCAAGGTCAAGGTTGTTATGTTTGATGGCCGAGGTCTTGGGCTCGAGCCGCATGGCAGATGTGAAGCATCCAAATAAAGATTAAGGTCGCTTAGTGCGCTATGCAAATGTGTGCTTATTTATGCAAATTCAACGCATATGTTTACAAAACCTGAAATCTAGGCTCTAGGCTTTCTTTGTGTACATGCTTTTGGCTCGATCACCAAACGATATCAATTTAATGGTAGGGAAGGTGACATAACAAGAAGCTGATGAGCAGGCAACTACTCTCCTACTGCCGGCTATGGCACATCCTTTTCAGCGATCCTGAGCTGCTACTTCTATGCTACTCACTACCTGAACTGCTCTTCTGACTCTGCTATGCTTCCCACTTTCTCTTTGTTGCGTGAGACGAAGTCTGTTGGCTACCGAATACGTACCGAAAGCCACTTAGGCTGTGAGTGCGCTATACAAAACTCTCCTGCGTAACACCCACATGGTCTTTATGACTTTGTGGAGTTACAGACGGAGATACATTACATAGGTGGTGAAAGAGCGCACTGGGGAAGCAAGGAGGTCGGATAGGGCGGAGCAAGGGATTGAAGAGATTTTTAAGCCAGACTGAGGGTCTTGAAATCGATTCAATGCTTGATACTAAGCCAGCAAAGCTCGGGCAGAGGGGCTGCCATATGGGAGACATTGAGCTAGAAGTAGAGTGAAATAATGAGGGTCCGACTTTATTTGAAAGAAAGGGCTGTGGTGGTATGACAGAAATATGTTGGTTGGCCGGCTGCCTGTTGTTACAGCTCTAAATACCTCAAAGGAAAGTCATAGCTAGCAAGAAGAAAACAAGATCAAGTCATGTCGTCCAAGGGAGTTGAACCCTCTATCTCAAAACAGTGAGTGGGAGTCGTACTCACTTTCCTCTCATCTTTCAGTGTTTATAAGGATATGTGGAAAGTCCAGCGGCTGCATATGCCTTGCGTGCAAAGCTTTCGAATTTCTGCCACGTGGTTCCCTCTGGTGCAAATGAGAAAACTAGTTAGCGATAGCATCTGCTGCTCTGCTGTAATCCCTGGCTGTTTGTGTAGGTGTCACGTTGATAGTAAAGTTCCAGATTTGCTCTTCAGTACTTGTTGCTGACCGAGCGACGTTGCAGGCTCGGCATTTTCCGATGTCCTTGACCACGATTTGTTAACCGGCGGTACTTCTTTATGAGCCTTGTTAAGTGTAGCTGAACCAAGTTGCTTATCGTGATGTGCCTGCTGCTTGCCTCGACGTGCCGTCTGCTCGATTGTATGGCCCTGTGGCTGAGGGGCCTGTGACTCGATGTCATTTCAGACTGCCTGTAGACCAGTGATAGGATAGGTATGTTGTTGATACGGATTCCTTTGCATTGGCTTTCGTCTTGTGCAGCCTCTTATCAGTTTTTTGCTCTCCCAGCCTTTTTCCGGCTTTACGAGGTGCCATAAATTATAGGTTCCACCGCAGATGCCGGCCAGACATTTACTTTTCTTGTTCATGGCTGCAAATCTTCATTAGGTGGCATCTGATAGTATGCACCAGCTGGTGATATCTATTAATTCTTGTGTCATTTCTGTGACCTTTGCATCTTGTCGTATGTCTTCTTCCCGGCAGCTGTCAGATTAGCCTTTTTTAATGTGGTGTGTGCTGTTGGTTTTCCTCCTCCCCACCATGTCCCCTCCCCTTTCCTGTCCCGTGCTATCCTGATGGTAGATAGGGTTTTTTAATTAACCCTATCGTTCCAATAACCAACTCGTTTACTGGGATTTATGTGGTTACCCATGTCGGCTTTTTTTAAACTGCATCGTTGGATGAACAAGCTCAGCATTTGCGGTCGATGGCTGCCCTGACTCTTTTGTGTCATATAACTAAGTGCCACCTGTGAGTGAGACCTGCCTGAGCCAGTAATTTTTTATTGTAGCATTCCTTGACCGCCCTATTGGCAGCATTGAGTGGTGGCTACAGAGAGGTCGCTCGTGCATTATTAACAGCCAAGCCCAACGTGAACGTCATAGACCAGGTGAAGCCGCTGTCACACCCCCCCAGCCTACCAGGGATCTCTAGCGGTGGCTTCATTTGCATAGAATTTATGCTTGTACGTAGTATGTTCCTTTGCCCGTTTCAGGACAGTGCATCTCCGCTGGCTATCGCCGCCAGGGAGGGCTATGAAGAGATCGTGTGCGAACTGCTCGACCTAGGTGCTTATGTCAACGTCGTGGACAAAGTAAGCAGCCTGCCTGCCGTGGTAAAAAAACCCTAGCGAACGTGCAGCCCTTAGGTGTGTTAGGCACGTGACAAAGAGGTCACCAAGTCAAACGTATTCGGGGGCGGGGCGATGCCATATGAGTGCATATAAACCGCAGCAGTGAAATGCGTGCATTTAGGCAAAATATAAACATTTAGACAGTAGTGAGTATGCCGTCACAGCGAGTCCATTATTTGTCATAACAGCGGTTTTGTAATGTCGTCTTAGTAAAGACTAATCAGGTATCAGTAATGAATAATGTATAGTTCAAAGGAGTCGTGGATTACCCAAGGTGAACAACGTTGCTTAAGTTAAGCATAATAATAACTATTAATGTAAAGTTATTATACTCAACGGCTCGCCTGGTCCGTCGTCAGGGGCATAGCTGCCATATAACACCACTTCTATATGAGCTTCTGTGGCTCCCTATCTAGCATCGAGTCGACCTCAAGATCCACTCTCTGGCGTTTTGCTTACTAGCACTAGCCTACTTATTCGAGTCCTTTGCTCCTCCAGTGTGCTCTTGCACCACCTGCTCCTGGACTTGTGGTCGGGTTAGTGTCCCTCGCACTTAATTGAAATCTTTTTGTAATCCGGCCTTCATTTCGTAAGTACCGAAAGTCTGGCACTTGCTTCGAGCTTCTGTCACCATCTGCGTTGACTTGATATAATGCAAATGTGAACCAAAGATGCATTTTTTTCACTCAGCTTTCCTGTCGTCACAGCTGTTCCTGGGCACTGTATATAGGCTTGGACCGGAAGCTTATCAAACTCTTTCTAATAATAAGAACATGTGAAATTGCAGCAGCATAAGCACATTAAGGACGACTCACGAAGACATCTTCTTTGGGGAACAAGTAGTACTTCAGTTATGCTTTTAAGTAAACTTTGGTTTTAAAATGTCAGGATTTTTATCGGTAGAGAGTCTCAAGCTTTATGTGTGTGGCATGTAAATTCATGGTTTCTGAAGGATCTGCGGTTTGTTAAAGGCACCGCCAGAAGATATGAAGTAGAGAAATGTCATATATAAGGCCGAAGTTACTGAGTAAAGGGACCTAAAAGTGAGTATCTATACAATGAACATAAGTAAAGGTAGAATAAACATAATTAAAGGTCGATGGATTCAGTAGCCTCATTTATGTAGCAGCAGAAGGGCCTTATGTAATGTAATGTATCTCCATCTGTAACTCCACAAAGCCTTGAAGCCTATGTGGGTGTTGCGCAGGAGAGTTTTGTGTAGCGCACTCACAGCCTAGGCGGCTTTCGGTACGCATTCGGCAGCTATTGACCTGCTTGCAATAGGTAATAAAGTATTAGCTGCTGAAAAACTTGAACCTTGCGGACCGTGGCTGTGAAATTCAAGCACCTAACCCCTAAATAGAGTTATGACCTAGGGACATGACCACGTGGTTATGTGCTTGTTGATGGAAACCCATTGTAAGGAAAGAAAAGTAGTGGAATGTAACAGTTGTGGCTCTTACGACAGACATGCCTAGCTGCCGAGATTTGGACCATACGTGTCTTATTGATAATTCAGGAAGCCATGCACAGAGCGATTAGCAGATACGTGTGTGCGCACATGTGCAAGAGCGTGACAACGTGAGCATGCATGCTTGCATGTGCGCACATGCACTACGCATGGGAGCATGCAAATGCATGTTTGCGTGTATCTGTGAGCTTCTGTGCACGCACCTGTGCTCTATTGTGTTTACATGTGTTTTTCAGAAGTGGTGACTGCTTTCGCTTCAATGCACTCGGACATGCATGCATATTTCTTACCAATTCGCATGTCTGCCTGCGAGCAGATGCGAACACGAGTGTTTTTGAGCCACTTTGACAAGTTCTAGCTTTGCATATAGTGTTATTTTATAAGGCTATGCTCAAAGAAGTCCGATGATCAATTGTTTTTTTCAGTTTCCTAAATTACCTCTAGCACAGTACCTAAAAATTACCGATTTAATAAGGCAGGCCACGATGTTCAATTTTTTTTCAAACAGGGTAGCAGCTTGAGAACTACAGCTGAAGCTCCAACTAAATCTCAACCGTTGACTTTTCCTGGGACCCCATTGGCTGTGCCTTCTTACCTGACGGCATAGCCATGGCACATAAAGTAGCACTATCTTATATAAGAGAGTTCGAGTGCTAGCCTTTGAAGCTCGGTGCTCCTCTTCATTGAAATCACCCAAGCTTTTGGAAAATGCCTACTTCCTGTGCCGTATAAATGCTTAACAGCTCTTATGCACTATGCAGAAAGAAAATGTGTGTAAAACATGGGACACACACACACACACACACACACACACACACACACACACACACACACACACACACACACACACACACACACATATATATATATATATATATATATATATATATATACATATATATATATATATATATATTTATATTTATATACTGTATGATTGGTAGTGTAATTAGTTGCATTAGTTATTCATCTGGAAATTACCACCTATGCCTTATTACCTATTCAGCTTGTGTGCATCTACCTAAAGCACCAGGGAAGTCTACTAAGGAGGTAGATACTTTGTTTCCATCTTTATTTTTACTTCGTATGACAATTTTTGAAGGCGGTTTAACTCTGCTGCGAGTCCTGTCTGTCGTGAGCATCACAATTGCCACATCACGCCACTTCTGACCTGCTCTGGCTACCAGTCAAGCAGCGCATCGACTTCAAGGTTCTGTAACTCACTTTTAGATCCCTTCATTTCAGATTCTTTGGCTCCAGCCCGCCTATCAGATCTATTCCGCCCTTCGTACCACCTGTTTTTCTGAATAGAATTGTGTATCTACATCTCGTATGAATCTCAAATCCTTTGGAGACCGTGCCTTTAGTTTGTATGCCCCTAAAGTGTGGAACTCACTCCTGACTGACGGCACGACTTCCCCTGACTTGACGGCATTTAAAAAGAAGCAAAAAGCACATCTAGTTATCACAGCACCTAGTAGGTCTATGTGATTTGTCCTTTGTGTGACTATGCATGCTGACACCGGCTGCTGCTACTAACCAAATTTGCATGCTGACCCTGTGCACGGCACCTCTAACCGTGTTATATTTGTTGACATTGAGCATGTTACCAGTAATCATTCGATCATGCTTTTTTGCAGCATGTGTAAAGTGTCTAGAAAGAGATTGAGTTCTCCGAGGGTGCTATACAAATGTATTATTAGTATTGTTATAATGTACTATTGACATACCAACCGGAAATCCTGTTACTGTTCCCATGTTGAGATAGCCCCCTACCAATGTGAAAGTTCGGGTTGTCTGTGTTTAGGCTGATGCAATGGGAAGCTTTATTTGTGCATGTACCTTTTTTGCTGCTGGTTTGTTGCATGCTCAAAATATTTGTCCAATTTCAGGCCGGTGACAGTGTACTTATCCATGCGGTTAAAGGAGGCCATATTAGCATCGTGAAAACACTGCTGCGACGGAATGCAGACATCGACGTTGCAGGAAATGTGAGTAGTGCTGAATTTCGTGTTGCTATTTATTTTTTCTCAGCTTGAAAGAACAGCTTCCAAAGACAAGCCTAACTTTTTCTTTAGGACGAACGTACTGCACTGTATTGTGCAGTCGACAAAGGATATATTGACATCTTTAAGCTTCTTCTGTCACAAAACCCAAACAAGGAAATTCCTGACAAGGTACTTTACTTATATGTACATATGTATGTTTCTGTTGTATTTAGTATGTATAGTGCTGATACTGGGTTTCGTCCCAAGTTGTGACTTATTTTCAATTATTAAAGGTCGGGCCTGACATACATCTAGTCAGCTTTACTGTTGTGCATGCCAGTCATTAGTCTGCATAGGCTGGGAAGGGCCAGCATGGTGGCTTTAGGGCTTCATGGTGGCTTTAAGGCTCAAGATCTTTGGTTCCTGGCTCAGGACGTAGGCCAGTTACTCGCCTGCTCATACTGAGTACCGATATACGTCGCAGGGTGAAATTGTACTTTATTTCCCAGTTCTAGAAAGTCTCCTTACTTGTTTATTATATTGACCGTAGGGCAGCTGTGCACTTACAGTCATGCATGTCAATGTACTGGCACTCACCAGGGCAAGTCATCCCACGCTCGCATAGAAGCATGATATGTTGCACAAAGGAAAAGCCGTGGCCATAATGATTGATTAGTGTGCTCGATAAAGCTGCAACCCAGATAATGTAATAGCAGTCTGAGATGAACAATGACTCACATATGTTGAACCATTATCTACATGCATAGATTGACACGTGTACATGCATGCACTAGAGGAGTGTTATACAATGCTGGTACTACTGCTTTGCACATCCTGAGTACCTCAAACATTTCAGCGTTTTATTGCCTGCTGGCCAACAGAATCTCAGAAAAACCTAGTATTTGCATTAGCTAGTTCTACTAAACCGATGTCTTACCATGCACAAAACACGTGAAATGACCTTGTTTCTTGCAGCATCAGGGAGTTATTTCAGCTTCGAAGATTTCCATCATTTTTGTATATAATTTTGTAGCACTGTCGGAGCACTGCAAAGTATGATTTGCTGAATGTGCCTAACGTCCCCCTCTTTAAAAATATAGCTCAACAACTTGTGTTGAATTTTATCAGCAATCTGTGTGTAATAAATTGGCTGTTACACTCTTTCTTGTAAAAACCTTTGGCGACAGAAATGCTTGCTCTACTGGTCCAAGACTCTGGAAATTACTTACATAATTCAACGCGATATACCCTCCTGCTACCAAGAGTGGTGCATCTTTTCCAGCCCTCGTGCTATGCTATGTCCATGCTACTCACTTCCTCGAGCTGGAGTCTCTAGACTCAGCTCTGCCTCTCACTCACTACTGGAGCTGGAGTCAGTTGGTAACCGTATAGGCACCGAAATTTACCTAGGCTTTCATTTACTAGAAAAAAACGAGACAAATGCCCCCTCTTAGTCTTGGTGGCTTTGCGGAGTGAGTTTCTCTCTCTCTCTCTCTTCTTTCTCTCTCTTCTCTATCTCTTTGTCTTTCTCATGCCTCTAACTTTCTTTTTGTTTGCTCCTCTTTTTTCTCACTCTTGCTTCTTACTCTTTCTTATTTCTTCTCATGAATGCCCTCTCTCTCAATGATCTCTTTTCTATGTGCATCTCTCTCTCTCTCTCTCTCTCTCTCTCACTCTTCTCCTCGACTTTCTTGCTTCTCCCTACTTGCACCAGTCTGTCTGTCTCACTCCGGCTTCCAAATCCTTCATATTCACCTTCGTCGACTTGTTGGTGCACAAATCTATTTACATCCTGTGGCTTCTGGTGTGGAATAACTTATTAGTGCCATATGGTGGTTACGCTTCCGTCATTTACTTGAAGTCTGTTAATGGCAGGTGTGCTTCCACTCATTGTCATACACGTTGGATTGCTTTTGAAAAATACTTGCACGTTAATTCTGGCTTGCCTTCTACTGTGGGTCCTGAAACTTGTCATTATTCTATCTCTTTGCTATTTTCTTCCTGTTTGGTTTTCTTGCACTTCCTCTTGTCTCATATGAAACTTAAATAAATTCATATGAAACGTTTTGGCTGCAGAATGTTTTCTGAAAACAGCTAAGATCTTCTGCACATGGCCGTCCTGCGTGTTGTCGGGATAACCGATCAGAGATACCATGAATGCCTGCAAATACGTGCATTCATTATTAACCCATGAGCTGGAAGGTCGGTTGCAAATGGCAGCCCTCACTTGTGACTGTAGCAGCTTTAATCTTGCTTAAATGTGGGAATTTCAGGATGGGAACACACCACTATTGCGAGCTGTTCGCAATCGCAATCTCGAGATGACCGATATTCTTCTTGAAAGAGGTGCCAAGGTGTCGGCATGTGACAAGGTAATATGGCTGCTATGCAATGCTTGCAAAAGTACATGGTGTAAATTACTTTTCCCTAAACATTGAGGAAGAAGCTTTTAGTCTGATACAAAATGTTGGCAGTGATATGGTGTTTGATTTATATGTCTCCACATGCCAAGTATAACGTACCAAGTGCTTGCAGTGGAACTAAATAAATGCAGTTGTGGCTTTCGTTCCTCATGATCTATTATTAGGCTCCACGGAACTTTGACTTATGATTTGGTATGATTAGTAGCCTAGCAACTATTTTCTCGGTCGGTTAAAGGCAGCAGCTTGAACGGCAAGCATCCATAGCGGTGCCTAGCGATGCCGCCGGATACTTGGTTTGGTTTTTTGTTGGAGGTGTGCTACAGGTGATGTTCATATAGGGGATGACTCTCTGCATTGCTGCAGTTTGAGTAACGAACACGACATCCTAAACTCCATTTGCCACCATGGCATTAGATTAAGTAGTAATAATACATTTGTATAGCACCTTCAGAGAACTGAATCTTTTTCTAGGCACTTTACAGATGATGTATATAGAACATTACCAATTGATTAGTGGTAATATCTACAAACAGCAGGCACAGTTTAAGCAGGCATAGTTTAAGCAGGCATATGCACACGAAGGACGAATCATTAAGACTCACTAAAGACTGTAATAAACAAGTGTGTTTTAAGCTTCTTTTTAAATGTCGTGTCAAGGAACGTTGTAATGTTCATCGGTAGTGAGTTCCAGGCTTTGTGAGCATATGAGCTAAAGACATGGTCTTTAACGGTTTTGATGTTCGTACGAGGTACAGCTAAACGATTCGAGTCAGAACAGTAGGTTGTACGGCTCTTCGCCTGGTGGCAGAGTAGTTCTTATGGGTAGGCTGGAGCAAGAGAATGAAAGGACCTAATAGTAAGTGACACAACCTTGAAGTCGGGAGCCAGTACATGTCAGCTAGAAGTGGCGTGATTTGGTCATTGCGACATTCACGACAGAAAAGCCTAGCTGCAGAGTTTTGCACCAGCTGCAAGAGTCTGATTGCACAGGCCGGTAGACCAGCAAGCTGTGAGTTACAGAATTCAAGACGGGATGTCACAAATGTATGGACAATTTAGATTAGGTATCCCTGTCTAAACAAGCCCGAATTTTGGCAGTGTTATTTAGCTGAAGGTAAGCAGACTTGACTGTGGAGCTGATGTGGTCGTCTGATGAAAGGTCACTTTTAGACATGGCACCTAGATTTCGTGCAGATTCAACAGGAAATATGGTGGCAGAGCCGATTTTGAGCATTAACCTTTCCAATTTTTGAATTGCACTTGGTTTGCCCATAACTAGTATGTTGGTTTTGCCATCATTCAATTTTATAAAGTTTGCTGCCATCTATGTGTGGATGTCATCAATGTTTGCAGCAAGGGTGTGTAGAGAACTCGACGTGCTTGGCTGCTGGGAGAGATGAAAGCAAAGGCATAATTGAGCATCATCTGCATAGAAGTGAAAGCCTAGATTGTGCTTGGCAATCGCATCGGCAAGGTGGAGAGTATAAACTGTGAAAAGAAGCAGGCCGAGCACCGCCCTGAGCTACCCCCTATACTTAAGTGGTTTGTCGGATGACTTATATCCATTCACATCAATGCTCTGGAGTCTTCCACTGAGATAGGACCTGAACCATTGCAGTGCAGTGCCGGTCATGCCCAGGCAAGATTCGAGATGCTGAAGAAGAACTTTGTGATCAATAGTATTAAATGCTGCCGAAAGATCAACAGAACAAGCAGAGAGACTTTACCCAATCTGCATTCATGAGAAGATCGTTATACACCCAAGGCAATGCTGACCCTGTGGAGTGATTAGCTCTAAACCCAAACTGGAACTTACTTGCTAGGTTTGAGGTCCCAATATACTAGGTAAGGCGGTTGCTTTTCCCGAACTCGGTCCCGAGGTCGTGGGTTCGAATCCTGCGGTGGGCAATCCTTTATCGCCGCTGCAAGCGGTGGTGATAGCCGTAAAGGCTCTCCTGATGCTATACAAAAGAGGCTGCTAGATCAGCTAGTATTTTAATATACGAGTTTAATTTGGTCTGCGCTCTTATATTGATACTTCAAACTTAGCAAGTAAGTTAGCTATCCGAGTCTGTCTAGAAGGCGAGGGAAATTGGTGGGGAAGGCTCCCTTCTGCTTAGCTGCATGCAGCTGAGGATTTCCAGTGCGTGTTAGGCAAGAGGCCTAGCTGAGACTGCTCTCGTAGTATTGACAACGTTATCCCGAACAACTTTTCAAATCTTAAAGGACAGCAGCCTACTTCGTGGCTATAAACCATACCAGTTAGGTTGAGGGAGCCTTGCCTTTGCAGCATTTATCGATCGGCAACTGGGGAGCACAACAAATGTCTCGGACTGAAATCAGTGCTCAACGGTAAGCCAGTACAGATTAAAAAAGGATTATAATGTCAGGCAGGACGTGCATGGTGACTTACTGGTTTCATTAGGTATGCTCAACGAAGCTGTTGATATGCTACTATGCAAAACTATGACGAAAGAAACATAGCCTCAACATGGAATTATTTGGATGACTGGCAAATGAAAATGACAGATGAAAACGTATTGCAGTCCAAAACCTTGTTAAACTACGGGTATTATGGAGTTTGACTGAGATTATGATTTACAGCAGTAAAGTCTTTACTTCTCAATGGTGCACCGCACAAGTTGAGGCTCGAGAAATAGTTTCATTGGGTTCCTTAGTGCATTGCCTATCAGAAAAAGCAGCTTGAGGCTTTTTGTTCCCACCTAGGTAACGGATCTCTTTCGTTAACTTCTTTCTTTCCATTGCAAGCCTGCAAAAAATTCGACATTTCAAACTTTGACAGTTGTTAACGAGCTGTCCTTGCAAACTTTGTAAATTTGTCACAATTACTGATTGTTAATAGCTTCAATGTGAAGGTTCGTAAAGTTGGGCCAGTCGAAGACGACTTTTGGTAAAGAAGAGGATGCACACTGCACAGAGAAAAATATCTGCACGTGGGCAGTTGTGTTGAAATTGGTAGTAGTAGCAGTTTAACGAGTTTTAAAAGGGCTGGATAGAGATTTGCTTCTCTTAGGATGCTTTACGGGCAACTTGTTATTATATTACAACCCTTGGCATGCCTAATGAATTTTTGTGCATGATGGAGGATACTAATTACAATTACCTTTAAAAACTGTGACCTGGTCAAAAGCCAGAAGTGACCTTAAAAGCTGTCGAAACTGACCTGCTTTTCTCATATTTTTGCTCACAGCAAAGAAACTTAATTTACAACATATAGCTCTATCAATCCTATCTCGTCGTATCACTTCGGTTGTCTTTTGTTAACTGGACATTGCAATTCTATATTTTTATAGTAAGTTTTTCAGTTTTTTCTTTTCTTTTAGGCAGTATTCAGATACCTGCTGCCTGCTTTTTCCGTGCCTCTGTGACATGAAGCTCGGTGGAGACATAACCGTTCGTGTTTCACTGTCGAAGTGTGCTGCCTGCCTAATCTTCCCCTGCCTATCACTTTATTTTCGTTGCCCAGATGTTTCGACTCGTTTATATTATGCATTACTGTGCTCTCACTTAAATTCTCTGCAGCTGTTTAAATAGGGATAGTAATATTGCAGAAAGGCGACAGCGCCTTGCACATTGCCATGCGGGCTCGTGGCCGCCGAATGGTGGAGCTGCTACTGAAGAATCCGCGAAATTCTCGACTTTTGTACGTTCGCAACAAGGTCGGCGAGACTCCATACAGCCTCGACGCTGGTCAGCAACGCAGCCTTCTCACTCAGATCTTTGGAGCTCGTAAGTCGCTCTTGTGTGTGAGATGCTGCTTGCATGCGCGTATTCTGTTTGAATGCCGCACCTTGACAAGCATGCAATCCTCTGTGGTTGCTGCCATGGTGTTGCTGCTGCTGCGGTCGTGCTGGTCGTCGTGCTTGGTTGATTAGTAGTTTTTGGCTATGCGAAGCTCCCCACTTCTTGCTACTATCGTCCCGTTTGGCTCCTTCCTTGCTGCGCTCTAACAGCCTGGTCGCACTGCCGAGGGCCGCATTTCATTGCTAGCACGTTAGGGGCTTGTCCATCTTTGCACAGGATCTTTGCAAAACCATTGCCAATCATGCTCGTCTGAGCTTCTCTGAACTTCTAAGCTATCAGCTTAGTGTACTTGGATAATGAGCCGGGCTGTTTCCACGCCCAGTAATAATAAGACTTTTGTATAGCACCCTAGTAGAACGAAATCTCTTTCCAGACACATTACACATGTAAGCATGTCAATTGGTTAGTAAATAATGTGCAGTATCAGCATGCATAAAGTCACAAAGTACAATTCACGTGGACCCAGAAAATGCTGTGAGGAGCAGGTGTGTTTTTAGCTTCATTTTAAATGTTGTCAAGTTAGGGGATGTCGTGAAGTCGATAGGCAGTGAGTTCCAGGCTTTGGGAGTGTATAAACTGAAGGCAAGGTCTCCAAAGAATTTGAATTTTGTTAAGTGGCACAGCTAAGCAACTTGAAACCGATGAGTGGATAGTACAATGCAAAGTTATATGAGGAAGTGTTTCTGATAGGTCGGCAAGAGCAAAACAGTGAAGTATCTAAAACGGAATGAGAGAAACTTAAAAAACTCGAATAACTGTTTGATGGGGAGCCACTGCCATGCGATGAGAATAGCCTAACATGGTATTTATAACATTCACGACAGACAAGCCTAGGTGCAAAGTTGTGCACTAACAGTAAGCATTGCACAAGTTGGAAGATCTGTAAGTTGGAAAAGTTGAAAAGGGATTTCACAAAGGCATGGATCTGCATGGCTGTCGTATAGCAAGACTAAGCAAGACCCGAATTTGTAAATGGTACACAACTGAAAGTGGGCAAGCGTGGCTGTGTGGCTAACTCGGTAGTCTAGTTTGGAATGGGAAATTCAAATATGAGCTGAGGCCTCAGGAAATATGCCGAGTCCATTACTCTGGGTCTTTGCCTAGGGGTAAGCTGCATGCTCGTCACGACCTAGGTCGTGGGTTTGAGTCCTGCAGCGGGCAATCCTTTATTGTCCACTTCGATTGGTGGTGACAGCCGTAAAGGCTGTTCTGCTGCTATATAAATAATACTAATAGTAATGCACTTGATAAAGCGCCCTCAGAGAACTCAATCTCTCTCTAGGCGCTTTACATTTGCTGCAAAGGGAAACGCGATTGAATGGTGAGTAATATCATGGTTGATAAACAACATGAATAACATGGTTAGGGGTGACATGCACAGGGTCAGCATGCAAGTGTGGTTAGTGGCAGCATGCACAACTGGTAAATCAGCGTACCTTAATTTTGAAGAATAGGCTTTCCAATTTCCGAGTGAACTTGATATCCCTTGGTTCAGTACACTACGGTTTGTTTTTTCTACCATCTCATATTCCTGCTCTGAAGTGCCTAGAAAGAGATTGAAAGTTCTCTAAAGATGCTATACAGATATTGCTATTGTTATTATTATTGCAGACCTGAGTGTCCGGTGACCTGTGGTCAGCCCTGCCTAGCTGGTGAGCCTGGCCTGCTATCGGGCAAGGACCCCAACCACGACCTTGGTCGTTAAGTGGTCGAATCTTACCTTTATTCTCTTTCTGCTTTTGACCTTGTCATAATTGAGTCAATCGCCAAGCTTTGACAGCACGAAGCTCCCACGGCTCTTTCTTCAGTCTCTTCCGGTTGTAGAGCTTGTCGTATGCGCCGTTTCTGTTGAGTTTCGGCTTGAGTGGCTTCCTTTTATGCTTGTTTTTCTCATTGGTGTCTCCTATACGTATGTTTTTACTCTGCATAGGTTGCTCCTTTTTGTTCCAAATTCATTGCTCCGAAACTCGGCAGTACAACAATGGTGGGTGAAAACCTCAGGCTTTATATGGAAATTAGCATGCACCCCTGGAAAATCGCGCAAAACTCCAACTTTGCTTTGGAAGGTCGGCCTGAGCTAAGAGGATTAGTGCAGAGACTGCCATTTTCTGGAGTGCCATGGCCTCCCTCTGAAAGCAACCCTTGGAAGTTCAAAGTTTCTAGCATTTCAATGTTCAATTTCACCTGCGAGAGTGCACGTTGCAGCTACAATAGATATGGGAATTCGCAAACTGACTTCCTTTTTTTAACATTCATCATTGCTGTACCATCATAGTAGTACGACAAATATATCACAAAGGTTTCAATGTAAATGTGACATCAGTTACTTTG
The DNA here is from genome assembly GCA_009760855.2 of Cristatella mucedo. Classification (NCBI taxonomy): domain Eukaryota; kingdom Metazoa; phylum Bryozoa; class Phylactolaemata; family Cristatellidae; genus Cristatella; species Cristatella mucedo. The sequence goes on along the minus strand of WPIO01000065.1, from coordinate 1,407,798 downwards.
GCAGACTTGTGGACTTGCTAACGAACCTAGCTTATTGTAGGGGTATATTAATACTGTCCGAGACTATGTGTTGCAGTCATGCATGCGTTTTGTATAGCCTATGCATGTATGCTTGTTTACATAGGCCTTTCTCTTTCTATTTTTATGGTGTACAGTAGGTGAACATGCGCATTATATAGTGCTTAGCATGTTTGTTTACAGCATTCAATGTAGGCACTGGTGTGGATCCCCTAAAAAAAGCCTGTGCTGATACAACCGTGAATGTCTAATGGTTGTGTCTAAGATATATCAAATGCAGCTTGTGCTATCGGGAAACAATGTCAGAGGAAAATGTTTACTATTGTGACAGTTTGCGTATTAGATGCAAGGAAAGTCTCACAAGGCCACGATGTGGTTATGCTAGGCACCCAATTTTTACGTGCCTCCTAAGATGTTCAATGCCTAGTACTCGTAGGTCATGCACATGCAATGCTAGCTGATGTTGTACCTCTGACATAATCTGGTCAGGTTACCTCTGACTTAATCTGGTCAGGTTATGGTGAGCAGCTAATTGTGCAACCAGAAGTCCCGCTCGAAGACTACAGAAACTAGGTTATACCATGGTCGGAAATCGATAGATCGTCTACAAAGAGGTCTTTGCACGACCGAATTTACAATATACAACTGGGGCAATTAGTAGTAGTACACCAAAACCCTATGCCTAGATTTTTTTTACTTTGTTGTCAATCTCATACATTTTATTTGATCCGCGGCTTGCTCCATTAAGCTCCAGTTTCAGGGTAATCTTGAACACCAATCGATGATGGATCGATTTGTCTATGCACTGATTACTTGTAAATTTGATTACCGAGTTTACTGCTTGGCACACTGCCGAGGCGATTTGACCCAGTGGTTAATGTGTTCGCCCCGACTAAGATGTCGTGGGCTCGAGCCCCCTGGCATATATGAAGTGCCTGAATAGAGATTAAGTCCTATTAGGGCCCTATACAAATGAATTAAATGTATGTATTTATGCCTAAGAGATCGCTGAAAGCCCTCTGCACTCTTTTGAACTGGGCAGCCTTACTTGTCGAGAGAGGCTGCAAGAATCGGTCACCCTTTTGCTGAAAGATGTTTACCCTCTTCTTACTGAGCTGCGAATTCAGTTGCAGACGGTTGGCACAGTCGAATAATCAAGAAACGTGTAAAGAAAAGTGGAATAGATATAATTTAAAACCTGGGTAAAACATTATAGCCAAAGAGAAACAGATATGCTGCTCATTAGTATCGTGCTGTCGTGAGCACCTTCTCGCTCTTTTTTTAACTCATTGGTGCCTCGACAGCCTCATCTGTAGCCACTAAAGCACCTCACAATAATGTTATTCGTTGACCGTCTTCTTATTATTTACATTTAATGACATTTCTAGTCTTGTCGAAGCTAGTTGTCTTCGACGATCAAAGAGCATTTTTGTAGAACCCGGATCGTAGGCTGAGAGTCCTCGAGCCGTCAACCTTCTACTGGTTGATGGCTGTCGTTTTTTGACTGCCGATACTAAGTTTGCACTTCCCCCTAGCGTCCTTGTTTATTACTCGCATCTGGTTGGTTAAGAAGAGCAGTCTTGATCTAGAATTTCTGAAGTGAGCTGCAGTTTTGTCCAGTTTTGCCTTGTTGCTCAGCTTCTAGCCCCAATCCTTGCGGGTTCACTTACAGAGCCCTGTCTCTGCCTCGTCTAGGTCCAGCAGACGGACAGTCCGATGCGGCCGAGCAGCCTCTCATTGAGCGACCGTGCCCTCACTGTTCCGACACTGGAGTCCAGGCTTTTGTATCGCTCCCTCACTGGTCTCTGGCCCAGCGCATCAAAGCCTCGATCTCTTCACTGAGGAGGTCCCGGAAGCCATTATAAGTCGTCGTGGGCTTGCAGTTTGTACAACCCAGAAGCAATCCGTGGCCTGCTATGCTTGAGCAATTGGCACAGCCCAAGGTTTTACATTTGCACTTGCCTGCTGAGACAATGAGATATGAGTCTTTGTAAACTAATTTTTATTCCATATGGCCACCTCTGTTGTGTAAGCAGTTGGAAGCATCTGGTCTTGTCGGAGGCAAGGATGTTGTTGACTCTGAAAACTTGTCAGCTATCGTCTAAAATGCAGCCGCCGTGGCCGTACGAAGCGGTATTGTTGTCTGTGAGCGAACCAAAACTTTTTTACTTTTAAAATAAATGCAGTTATCTTAAAGTGTTCAATGGTTTGAATTTTGTTGTTGCATGTATTACCACGGCCTTGGCATTTGTAATCAGTTGAACTTGTAGCCGTCAGGTCTTAAACTGTTGCCCCAGCTTGTCCGAAGGCACATGCTGCATCTTTTACTCGGCTCTGGAAACAGTGTCATGTCTACTATCAAGTCTGCTTTAGTCTTGAATAGGATCAGTTGAGGTCACTGATGCGTCCAGCACCTTCCTTTTATAAAAGTCACACCGTTGGCGTGGTGTCACTGCAGGGTGCAGGATTGCTGCCGTCGTGATTGCCCTGGGTGGGGTAGCCGGGCGTGTGCATTGCACTTTCGCGCAAGGGCGGCAGGGTACTCATCGTTTGCCACTGAATCTTGGCCCATCTGCCTGCGTGCGGAAAGGCAGCAGTTGCTTTTGAGCCTCGCTGATGCTTCATAGTGGATCTGTGCTGTTTCTTCTGAGAATTGACGAATGCACCCAACTGCATGAGCAGTCACAGTGAGTGAGTGCTTAATATAAGTGTATTGCTATCAAATGTGCTTGTGCTGACTGCTGTTGCATCTAAGCTGCATGTAATATAATTCGCAGCCATTGCCACCTAACAACCGATGCTGTGGGCACACCATGGCTGCAGTGCAGTGCAGTGCAAAGCATTTCAGTGCAGTGCAGCACTTGTGTTGCAGGCTCCTTGAATGATGCCGAGACAGTGGAGAGTCAACTTGGCTACGAGCTGTACAGTAGTGCACTGGCCGACGTTCTCAGCTCGCCTACTCTAGCTACTCCCATGACAGTCGGTCTGTATGCCAAGTGGGGTAGTGGCAAATCATTCATGCTGTCTAAGCTCAGAGGTAACCCAGGTCTGCTTTCGGATTGCGAACCGATTTAGCTTGCTACGTTTGATTGCAGAATCCGACGCCCAAAATAATGTTTTCGATACTCAAATGGTGCTACTTGTCGAATGTAAAGCTGATGCAATAATAATAAAAATAAAATAGTAAGAAATTTGTGTAGTGTGAGAACTAAGTCTCTTTCTAGGCACTTTAGATGTGCTCGAAAAGTAACATCGATTGGTTAGTGATAATATGCACAGTGTCAACACACATAAACAGACAAATGACAGTTCATACGGAACCAGTATATGCTGTGATGAACAGATGCACTTTAGCTCTTTTGAATTTCGTCAAGTCAGGAGGTGTCGTTCGTCTGCCGGGAGTGAATTTCAGGCTTTGGGAGCATATCAACTGAAGGCATGGTACATTCAATCGTATGGCAGCAACTCGTTCCCGGTATAATTATGTAACATTGCATAAGCATCATATTTCTTTTTGACATGCCATTTGAACATGTAGTAGCACAGTTATCTGACAGGTCAGCAAAGCAGCAGAACGGCCATGAGTATTTTCATTTTCCATCACATCACAGCAGATGTGTGTGTGTGTGTGTGTGTGTGTGTGTGTGTGTGTGTGTGTGTGTGTGTGTGTGTGTGTGTGTGTGTGAGTGTGAGTGTGTGTGAGGGAGTGCACGTGTGTGCGCGCGAGCTTGTCTATGTGTTCACCTTTGTCTGTGTGCCTCTATGCTGGTAGGCAAGCATACCTAGAGCAACTGTGCCACCTTTTATTTTGAATAAATTCTAGTGCACAGTGAATGAGCAAATTTAATAAGAAAGCCAGCAGTCATTCACCAGCAACCAAGCAAGTGTATATTAGCTGTCAAAGCATGTTAACATCACACAAGCTTGAACCAATAGCTATTAAAAAGTCACAGATAGGGACATAATAAGCCGTCAGTAAAATGCAGGTCAATGATCTAAATCCATTGTTTTTTTTAATGCCGAACAACTAGTTTTAGCCAAACTTCAATCTTTCTAGGAGATGGGTCGAAGAGCTTGGGGCAATGGAGCCCAAGTCCGTGATCATTTAAACCGTCGGAATCTGCTGCATCAACTGAGAAACTGAATGCTTGCCTTGCCGATATTCGATCCTGGATGTCGGAAAACTTCCTGAAATTAAATGACGATAAAACCGAACTGCTTCTCATAGGACACCCTAAGCGTGTGGCTGGATTAAAAGGCTTTGCTGTTCTAATAGGTGATGCTATTGTGCGACCTTCACCTCGTGCTCGTAATCTAGGTGTCGTGTTCGACAGCTGCCTCAATTTCAAAAGCTTCATTCAGAAGACTGCCTCTACAGCTAGCCATCACATCCGATCCCTATCCAAGATCAGAAGCTGTCTCCCACAGTGGCTTGTAAAAAATTTAACTAGCTCTTTAGTTCTGTCTCGGCTTGATTATTGTAATTCCCTTTTGGCTGGGCTACCAAAGAAAGCTATTATGCCACTACAGTGGACTATGAATATGGCTGCAAGGCTGGTCTTCAAGTCCCAGCGGTTTGAGCACGTGTCACCTCTGCTGAAAGAGCTAGGATGGTTGCCGGTTGAGCAAAGGATACAGAGCAAAGTTCTTACGCTGACCCACAAGGCCCTCCACGGCTTGGCTCCTTCGTACCTAGCTGAACTGCTGCATCAGTTTCAGCCTGTTCGCGCCCTCAGGTCCTGTGTGGACAATAAATTAGCTGTCCCTTTCCTCTGCTTAAAGACAGTTGGCGACAGAAGCTTTAGCTCTGCAGGTCCTAGACTGTGGAACTCGCTTCCACAATTCTTACGCAACGACAACTACTCTCCAACTGCCGACTATGGCACATCTTTTTCAGCGGTCCTGAACTGCTACTTCTATGCTACTCACTACCTCAACTGCTCTCCTGACTCTGCTATGCTTCTCACTTTCTCTTTGTTGCGTGAGACGAAGTCTGTTGGCTACCGAATGTGTACCGAAAGCCGCTTAGGCTGTGAGTGCGCTATACAAAACTCTCCTGCGTAACACTCACATGGTCTTTATGACTTTGTGGAGTTACTGACGGAGATACATCATCGACCGTGCAATACCGGGTTGGTGTGGCTGCACGCCGAATAACAGTTGGTCTAAATACTCCCTCTGAACTGCATTGCTTTACGAGGCACAAGTATAGTGATGGGTGTTTTCAATCCAGCCTGTTGGTACCCGCATTTGGGTTTCTAATATTTATTGGAGCTTGTTGAGCAGTGGTATTACCTTGTTGCAATGCTTGCTCCAGCAAGCAAGCCAAGCTGCACAGTTCTACACGAGTTTATTGATAGGGCAAGCCTGGGTTTTTTATGGGTAGTCAGTCGAAAAGTGAGTTTTGTAGTCCGACCAGCAAGTCTTGACATGAAGCTAATACTCGATCGAGCAATTTAAGAAGCAAACTTTTATGTAGCAGAATTTGTGTTAAATGAAACCCCCCTAGTCGGTCTTTTTGTGTTTTGCCAGTAGTTAAGCTCACTGTTGATGACGCCATTAAGATTTGGAGTAGAGTCGGACGGCTGGACCACGGTGTCGTTTAGCCTGATACTAAAATCCTGAACCATTGATATAAGACCATTCATGCCAATTAATTAATAGAAGCTCAGTTTCTTGTCGTTTATGGGAAGATGGATTGCGACATCCAAGCCGGCTTTCTGTGTGCATATGGTAGCCCATAGACTTCATCTCATGCAACAAAGAGAAAGCAAGAAGCATAGCTGAGTCGGTATGGCAGTCGATCAAGTTAGTAGCAAGGAAGTAGCAGCTCAGGACGGCTGGAAAGAATGTGCCACAGTCAGGGGCAGGATGTTATATGCTGTTGCAAAAGAAGTGAGTTCCACAATCTAAAACATGCAGAGCAGAAACTTCAGTCGCCAGCGGTCTTTAAGCATAGAAATCGAACAGCTAATTTATTGTCTATAGAGAGCCCGATGGCACGAGGAGACTTAAAGTGGTGCAGTAGTTCAGCTAGGTGTGAATAATGATTGCGCGATTGCACTCGAGCTTGCACTCGTGAACTCTCACTCTGCTTCTCTGAATGTTAGCCTTGCTTTGCGTAATTTACCATAGGTTTTCGTTTGCTTGCTGCCTTGCTCTACAGTAATGCCAAGTTCAAGTAAATTCATTTGCGATCATGCTCGATACCTTTCTTAAGCCTCTGGAGGTGTGTAACATACCTCTAAAGCATCTTTATATTTGATCCCCTCCTCCTTTTTCTTGCAAGTAAATCCTTGTGTGTGAATTCTTAACAGCTCTCGGTCTTGCTATTCGTTGTCACTGCATGTCGAGCTCAGAGAAGATGGTCGCAGTATTTCTGTAATACGCTAGCTTTGCCGTGCCATCCTAGAACTTCCGAGTTCGACTCTGAGGTTGCTAATATGCCAGAATGTTTGGAGTGATAATTTGGACAGCAATGCCGGGCTAGTAAGAGGCAATAGTAAAGCAGCAAGCATGAGGTTACAAAAATGAGAGTGAGAGAGAGAACATATGTGGTAGTACTAGATAAGATATAGAGTGGCAATGTAGATTCAATTGTAGACATGGACTGAAAGGCTGATTTAAGACGTCTATGAGCCGATATGTTTAATCTTACCTTTCCTGAATATGTGCGAACCCGTTTCAGGCAGTAGCTTTGTCTTGTGAGATTGTTTCTGTGGTTGTATATTTTTGCGTGACAATTATTACATGAGGACTTGGCCACTTTTTTGAATTTAGCTGAGTGAATATTTTTCATTGTTGTACTATCAAACTAGTGTAGGCAGTGATTGCTTTAGCAAAGCTCGTCTAATGTGCGGTGGTGTGCTAGCACAGCAAATGTATTTGTAGAGGACATGACTGCATTCACAAGGAATGCCACGAATGAATACTTCACCCTGTCCTGGCTCACTTTTGCCATCTCCTTCATCTCTTCATTCTTGATTGGTCTAATGACGTCTCTTGCATGGATGTGGGAAGCCGGAGTGCCGATTGGCTTTGGATTGTTTGTGCTGCTGTATATGGCTCAAGGTATGCTGCCAGCGGTGTCTTCCCGTTACCATAGCACCACTGCTGCCTAGCGGCTTTACCCACCCGAAGCTGCACTAATATTGCTTACAGTTAAGACTGTGGGATTTCATTCGTGTAGGCTCCACGCTGTAAGAAGCAAAACCACTGTCGCCAAGTGTCTGAGGTTTCTTTTACTTATCAGGGCTTTTGTGGTATGGCGATAACCGCCGTGGCTGGCTGTGGGCAACTGAGGCTGGCAGCTATGTGGCAAGTGGACTTCGACGGCTGGAGCTGATTCTCAAGCTGCTTTACTGCAATCGACCACCACCACCGGACACCGGTCTGTTAAGTGGTATCAGGTGGGCGTCTTCCAAGTTCTTGTCTGTGTTACTGTACAGGGTAATATTAGGGCACGGCAAGCTTAGCATTCACTTTCGTTCAATCTGTGCTGTGGGAGTGCTTGCTTTCTCATATTTTTGATTGCTATATGCCATCCTCTATAAGACTATGACAGTGCCGAGATGCATCTCCAAAAATATTTGTCAAATGTAAAACAGATCCGTGTGAGCATTTACAAGACACTTTCATTGAATCAAGTTATGTACTTGCTAAGAACTCTTTACATTGTAATGTGACTCTTATTTTTAGCTTAGCTGCTGCTGGTTTTTATCGGTAGGCATGTCATTGGCCGTAAGCAAAATAATGACAATATGGATGGGACGATTACAAATAAGATCGATTATGTCTTTTCAATGAGAAAAAATCCTTCTCATGTCTAACAAACGGTCCCATTCAATAAAGTTACCACTAATGCCAAAGAGTGACTCACAGAAGGGCCGTGATAGCCCAGGAGGAGAGGTGCTTGCTCTTCACGACCGAGGTCGTGGGTTCGAATCATGCAGTCGACGATCCTTTGTTGCCAACTGCAAGCGGTGGTGATGGCAATTAAGGCTCTTCTGCTGCTATACAAATGAGTCTGTTAAATCAGCTAATATTATTTATGGTTGTGGGTGCCGCTTCCTAATCGCACCTTCGGAATAGCCCAAATCTTGGTGTAGTTTTTTTTACTCCGACCACAGTCTTGGACATTAATTAAAAATTTGATCACTGAATTTGTTGTGTGTAGGCTTCCGAGAAATTTTGAAAGTGTCTGAAGACCTTTGAGCTGGGTGGCCCGACTTGTCAACAAACGCACTTGAATCATCCAGCTAATGGACCGGATTCAGAAGATGGTGAGGTGGTGGAGGAGAGGTTCGGGGATTAAGTATTTCAGATTGAGTTTGTCTGAGCAAGTGAAATTCGGTGAGCCGTAATGGCTCACTAGATAAGGCGGTTGCTTTTGACGACCTCGGCCCCGAGGTCGTGGGTTCGAATCATGTGGTGGGCTATCCTTTATCGCCACTGCAAGCGGTGGTGATAGCCGTAAATGCTCTTCTGTCGCTATACAAAAATAGGCTGTTAAATCAGCTAGTATTAGTAATTCGGAAGAGGGTGATGTGGGGGAGGAGAGGCTCGAGGATTAAGTATTTCAGATAGTGTATGCCTGAGCAAGTGAATGAAGGGATCTAAACATGGGCAGCAGCATCGTGATGTAGGTGCATCATTCTGATGAGAAGCCAGTGCAAGTCAGAAAGAAGAGACATACTGTAGCAACCATGATGATCACGATAGATATGACTAGCTGCAGATTTTGCATCATCTATAGGTGTCTTTCTGCACAAATAGGAAGACTTTTAAGAGTGAGAACAAAGAAGCACATATTGATCCCACAATGCTGTTTAGATTAACTTGGCTGTGATACGAATATCTAAGCCAGGCCATTTTTATATGGCAAGGCTCTGATTTCATGCAGATGCTTCTGGAGAGACCTGACTGAGTGCTGACCGAGTCTGGTGTTGAGGGTAAGGTGTACCAGTTTTAGGTATTGCTAAGGTTTTCTTATTGCTATTGTGTTAATTTTGTTGCCTTTGAGTTATGGAAAGTTAGCCGTCATCCAAATTAGAATATGGGCAGTGCGAGCTGCAAGGAAAGAGGAGCCTGCACCATTGGAAGGCCGGGGTCAAAGTACCGGTAGGGCTTAGCATCATCTGCACTGAAATTAAAGCCATGAATGTGCTTGACGGTGGTGTTAATTAGAAAAAGAGTATCGCTTTGGATAATAGTAGACCTATAAGTACTTCAAAATGTCCTTTAATGACCTGGCCGTTGTTGTCTAAGCTCCAAAATTTTCCATTGTGATAGGACCTAAACCACTAAAGTGCAGTACCAGTGATGTGCACTTGAGACGATAGGTGCTCAAGAAGAAATTGGTTATCTTAGATTATAAATGGTATCACACACATCTGTGAGATCCATCAGAACTAGTAGAAACTTACATAAGTTAGCAATCTTGAGAAGGTTGCTACACACTCACGGTGGTGCTGTAAAATAAAACTGAATTTCTGCTTATTTGACAGCTTATTTATTCGCTGCACTCTTCTCTGTATAACCAATAGCATCCTATGCAGGACTGTCACTTCCCTAGCGCTGCTAGACCTATCTGCTGCCTTCGACACCATTGATCACGATGTCCTACTAGAACGATTGAGAACAGCGATCGGTCTGGCAGACGAGGCAGTGGCCTGGTTTAAATCATATTTGCCCGATCGTATTCAATCCGTGTCGTCGTGTGGGGGTCAGATCTCATCCACCAGACCAGTCACCTGTAGAGTCCATCAAGGGTCTGTCCTCGGTCCTTAGCTGTTTTCCATGTATACTCAACCTCTGGGTATAGTGATTCAGGCCTACGGAATTTATGCTGACGATGCTCAGCTGTGTTTGTCATTTAAACCGATATCAATCACCGTCAACATCTGCTGCAGCGACTGATAAACTGAATGCTTGCCGACATTCGATCCTGGATGTAGGCAGATTTCCCTTACACTCAACGACGATAAAACAGAACTGCTGCTCATAGGACACGCTAAGCATGTGGCTGGACTAGATGGGTTGTGCTCTTTTAATAGGTGATGCGGTTGTGTGACCATCACTGTGTGTTCGGAATTTAGGCGTGGTCTTCGACAGCTGCCTACATTTTTAAAGCTTTCTTAAAAGACTGCTTCCTCAGCTAGCCACCACGTCCGATCCCTATCTAAGATTAGGAACTGTGTTCCACTTGGCTTGCATACAAATTTAACTAGCTCCTTAGTTCTGTCTTGGCTAGCTTATTGTAATTCCCTTTTGGTTTTGCTACCGGAAAACCACTAGGCCACTGCAGCTGGCTATGAATATGGCTGCAAGGCTAGTTTGCAAATTCCAGACGTTTGACCATCCTTGGCAAAAAGAGCTAGAATGGCTACCGGTTGATCAACGGATACAGAGCAAAGTTCTTACACTGACTCACAAGACCTGCCACGGCTTGGCTCCTGCATATCTAGTTGAACTGCTGCACCAGTTTCAGCCTCGTGCCCTCAGGTCCTGTGTGGACAATAAATTAGCTGTTCCATTCCTCCGCTTAAAGATCGTTGGCGACAGAAGCTTTAGCTCTGCAGGTCCTAGACTGTGGAACTCGCTTCCACAATTCTTATGCAACGACAACTACTCTCCTACTGCCGACTATAGCAAATACTATCCAGCGGTTCTGAGCGTCTACTTTCATGTTACTCACTACCTCAACTGCTCTCCTGACTCAGCTATGCTTCTCACTTTCTCTTTGTTGTGTGAGATGAAGTCTGTTGGCTACCGAATGCGTACCGAAAGCCGCTTAGGCCGTGAGTGCGCTACACAAAACTCTCTTGCGTAACACCCACATGGTCTTTATGGCTTTGTGGAGTTACAGAGGGAGATATGTGACATTTTAGCAGAAGAGCTTCATAAGTGTTCACCTGCTTGCATCAGATAAAAAAGAGTTGCCTGCCGAAGCACGCAAACTCACGAACTCTGTCGTTAAGTTCGAACACTTTACCAGAGGTCTTTAAACGAGCCATATTTTTGGAGTGATTGGCCCTTAATTCGGACTGAGAGCAGAAGTTAATTAAGTTGTTCTTGTCCAGTGTTGACTTATTAATGACCGGCTTTTCAACGGCCTTCCTGATATGTGGCACAGGGACACCACGTAACCCAAAGATCTCTTTGTTTTAGTTATGGGATAGTAAATGTAGGCCACTTCTAACGAGGGCTATAAGTGTGGGAATTAAAAGTGTAATCGTCATTTTAGAATGACAGGTTAGTTTCGGGGTGAATTAAGCAGGGTTGAGTTGTGAAGATGAATTGAGGAGAGAATGAAGAAAAAAGAGAAGTAGACCAGAGAGGTAAAACATGGCAGTGGCAGTGGAAAAGGAGAGGGAAGAGCCCAATTAGGATGTTATAGTGACACGGAGTTGTTTATACTACCGTGCTTACAGAAACTTATGAAAAAAATTAGATCGCCCTTGGAGACAGTTAAGATAACAGTTACAGACTCGAGTCCATGACCTGCTAGTTTGGACCAATGGTTAAGATGCTAGCATTAACGACCGAGGTCAAGGTGAATGCATTCGATGACCGAGTTCGTGAGCTCGAGCCTAGCGGCATATGTGAAGTGCTTGAATGGAGGTTAAGTTATCTTGGCATGCTATACAGATGAATTATTTTATCCCAGGGGCACCCAAATCGCAAGTTCGAGTTATGCAGCCAGCAATTCTTCACTGCCTACTGAAAATAGGGTTGAAAGCTTCTTGGACCTTTATGCTGCTATATTAATGAGGATGTTGAATCAACTGATCTTAACTTATGTATTACAAGCTCAGCTCGATTGAGTCAGGCTATACGTCACTGAGATATGAGCATCATGAAGGCCAAGAGCCATCTGTTGGGGCGATATCGTGCTTGTACCTAGAACATAGGCAATAAAGGATCGCCCACTGCAAGACTCGGACCCCCACTTGGCTAAGACCCGTTCTTACGGCAGCACAGTGCTTAACAGCAAAACCAGAGAATTTCTAAATTTTGCTCTTTACCGCGGAGCAATTTTTATGGGAAAAGGCTATTTTCTGCATATTTTTGGCACGATTGATTAAGAAAACACGTTTTGATCCGAAGAGAACAAATCGAAATCTGTTACCTAGTGCAACTGCTGAACTGTTAAAGTTTGCAAACTTAGCATCCCTCTATGATTGTTTAGTATCAAGTGATTTTGCTAGCAATTTTTTGGATGTAAAATTTCAAGTAGCCAGTCTGTTGAGTGCTATTTACGTTATTGGGATTGGGTGGTATTTAGGGGATGAAAAATACAGCAATATCAGTAAAACAAGAGAACTGATGATAGGTTTGCCTGTAGAGGCCGTTATACCTAAGGAGGTAAGGTGCTTGCTCTTCACGACTGAGTTTAGGGTCAACTCCCTAGAATGGGCGATCATTTATTTCCAACAGCTTGCAGTGGTGATTGCCATTAAGGCTGTTGCTGCTGCTATACAGATATGGCTATTAAATCAGCTAATGTTTTTTTTTAAAGCATCATCACAAGCTTTAAGCCACCTCTTAAGCTCACAAGCCTACAATAAATAAACCTTGTTGCAAAGCGTAGCCTGTGTGACCCCCCAGCTTCAATCTTCTTTATCTCCATATTTTTGTGCAAACGCCCCGAAGGTAGAGTTTTTTGTGCGTGGTGAATATTTATGCACTCATTATACAGGTATTCGCATATTCACTTAAGGATGACTTCCACCTGTACAGATATAATCCGTGTGCTTAGCCTTGGGCTGTATTTCTGGTGGGCAGTTCCACATTTTGGCTAGTAGTCTGCCTTGACTATGCTACCATGTTATGTAACGTAATGTATCTCCGTCTGTAACTCCACAAAGTCATAAAGACCATGTGGATGTTATGCAAGAGAGTTTTGTATAGTGCACTCTCAGCCTAAGCGGCTTTCGGTACGCATTCGATAGCCAACAGACTTCGTCTCACACAACAAAGAGAAAGTGGGAAGCATGGCAGTGTCAGGAGAACGGTTGAGGTAGTGAGTAGCATGGAGGTATCAGCTTAGGACTGCTGAAAAGGATGAGCCATAGTCGGCAGTAGGATAGTAGTTGTCGTTGCATAAGAATTGTGGAGGCGAGTTCCACAGTCTAGGACCTGCAGAGCTAAAGCTTCTGTCGCCAACGATCTTTAAGCGGAGGAATGGGACAGCTAATTTATTGTCCACACAGGACCTGATGGCGCGAACAGGCTGAAACTGATGCAGCAGTTCAGCTAGGTACGAAGGAGCCAAGCCGTGGCGGGCCTTGTATGTCAGTGCAAGAACTTTGCTCTTTATCCATTGCTCAACCGGCATCCATCCTAGCTCTTTTAGCAAAGGAGACACGTGCTGAAACCTCTGGGACTTGAAGACTAGCCTTGCAGCCATATTCATAGTCAGCTGCAGTGGCCTAATAGCTTTCTTTGGTCGCCCAGCCAAAAGTAAATTACAATAATCAAGCCGAGACAGAACTAAGGAGCTAGTTAATTTTAATTTGTTTTACAAGCCACTGTGAGAGAAAGATATATATATATATATATATATCGAGCGGTCGACCATTAGTCGTCAAGTGTTGTAGCAGCCCTTGCCTTTCGAGTTGCAGTTAGAATGGTACCAAACTTGGGCGAGGTGCACGCGAGTGATACGAGCGTAGCCATGCAGGCAAGGCGAATACATATACGCTAAGCCATCATCAAAACAGACGACTAGGCATGCTAGTCACCCGGCAGGTTTCAGACGTCGCAGGTTCAACACCCGGTGATGAGTCGTCACAAGAATGCCTTCTTGCTGTCTTTTATGGTACCCTGTTATATTTTTAGGAGTGTGTGGCACGTTTCTATCTATACTGCAGGTCGTTCAGTCAGCTAGTATTTATTTTAGATATTTTTATGTCCGACCCCCAAGCACGCACCTCGCGCTGCATGCACAGGGTCATTATATAAATATGGTTAGTGGCAGCATGCACGGTGTCAGCGCACAAAGGATGAATGACATGGACTCACTAAATTCGGTGATAAATAGATGCGTTTTTAGCTTTATCCATTGTTGGCCATTGTTGCTACGATTCAGTTCACCGTCGGAATTCGTGTGGGTGCTGATTGAACGTCGTTTTTCGATTCGGATTCCCATGTAGGGGGCGGGACCTGTGCCACGATGCATGTCATATCGCCCTTCTAGCGGTGCATGGATCGTGTAATGTTAGCTGTTTGAGATTGATACATGTCTTCCCAAAAGTGATCATCTTAGGATATGTCTGCATGTGACCCAGTGGGTAGGAGGCACTTCCCGGCCTTTCTATTGACTGGTATCGGTTTTTTATGTGACAGTTTCATATTTGCCGAGAGTGCTAAACTCACCAGCCTTGGTGGCATCATGTCGCTGGCCACTATGGTCGGATCTCTATATGAATCAGCCGAGAAGCGTTATGGCATTGTGATAACAAGGCTGTTCAGGGTATTTGGATCACACACAGGTAAGACTATAAGTATCTATTGTCAAGGTGTGCTCTATGTCATATTTTGCATGCTACCACTTCGACCATGCTTCCTTTGCAGCATGCAGCAGCCTTTGCAGCATTTAAAATACCTCGATAGAGAATAAGTTCTGCACTACACAAATGTATTATTATTATTATTATCATTCTTATATTACTTGCTGTATATAGATAAGTATGTAAAGCCTCACTCACTCATCTCTCCAGTTCCCGAGTCAGCCACTGGTCTGATAGAGAGATTGGTGCAGGAACTGGGCATGCACGACTGAGATGGCACGAATGCTTCGAGGGATCATGGTGAGGTACACAAAGAGTATTTTTTCCTTGAATGCCTATACGTCGGATTAGCAAGCGACACGAGTCTACCCAAGCGTATACTAATGGCAGCTGAAGCAAGAAGGATCTATTTAGAACCTCCGTGTTTCAATGGACAGCAGTCATCAGTGTGCCACACATTTTGGCAAATGACTCAACTCTATATTTTGGGTTGTAGCCAAGTCTTGTCTAATACGGTAATCGCTGATAAAAATGGCATAGCTTGAGTATTTGACGACACATTCAAAATGGTTAGTCCAACTGCAGACTGCTTTTGGTCGCACTGTATTTTGATATTACTTGTTACAATGCATCTGCCACTAAAGACTACACCTAAAAATGTAGCCATTCTAGGGGTGCTAAAAATGCCGTGGCGGACCGATCGTGGAGCTTTTCCCTACTGATCTGAAACCACTTCGGTCGTGCAGCTGATTAGATTCCTCTCTGGTCGATGATCACAGTAGGTATACTAGGTAAGGCGGTTGCTTTCACGACCTCGGTCCCGAGGTCGTGGGTTCGATTCCTGCGGTGGGCGATTCTTTATCGCCACTGCAAGCGGTGGTGATAGCCGTAAAGGCTCTTCTGTCGCTATACAAAAAGAGGCTGTTTAATCAGCTAGGATTTATTTATAATGGTTACACTTGGTGCTAACATTTGCAATTGTAAGCGTACACATTCGTTCGCACAGTACGCCGGGATTCGACTCGAATACGAAGTGGCAATTGAAAGCCGAGCTTTTTACTCCCGCATTGAACGTCGTAGGAAGAGTAATCTCGATAGCTCAATCGGTTAGATCACAATGGTTAGGCCAATAAGACTGGTGTTGCAGAATCGTTCCCACTCGAGTCAAAAAAAATTTCGGCATTCACTCCCATGACAGACGGCTTCCGGTTGCTCTGTATTTTAATAGTAGCAGTTCTCTATCTGTACTGCCGTGCATCTTTGTGGAATCGGTGCCATGTAATAGAAACATACACTCGTTTAGATCCCTCATAGAACTAAAATTTTGTTCACGGTCTTTGCAGAGGCTGGAAGGAAGCATGCCAACCGATTCATGAGCTTTAAACTTGCACATAATTGTAGCATTCGCAAGAGAGTACAATGGCTTTCAGTGCCGATTAGCCTCGGCCTGTTTGATACTCTAGTGTAGAAACGTAGTGACTCGTTAAGATTGTTATGTGTGCTCTATATATAGCATTGATGGTTGTGCATCGATGCTTTATATGCCGTTGCAGCTCCTGTTTCAACCACTTGCTTGTTGCTTCAACCACTCTGTCGATACAGAGACTATTAGCAGCGCGTGCCTCTCGGTACACTGCTGAGGAGTTAAAATGTAACAATGTTACAATGCTGAAGTGCACCTTCCGTACCATCAAGCTTCATGTACTTATGTTCCAGCTCGTGCATTCGAGCTTGTTCTCTTCTCCAGAAACCAGCGTTAAATACAAAAAGATCTGCTGCCTGCCAGCCTTTGTCATCGTCATTTTTGTGGTGTCCTGCCTGGTTGCCGGTGTTGGCCTGGCGGTGCGTCACTTTCGAGAGCCCACGCTCGATACAGACGATATTGCTCACTATTCAGCCATGGGCACACTGGGTGCCATTGTGCTCGTAGCGTTGCTCGCGAGTGCGCACACTCTGGCTCGAGCCGTCCATGCACTAGCCTGGTCCAGCCGGCAGCAGGTCATCAAGGCGTGCCGCGGAAGCGATGGAGGTCTGGGCCACCACAATGACCAGCTCGTGCAGAGGCTGAAAGCAGAGGTTGGCTGGCCATAGCAGCCGCTGTTGCGGGTTATAGCTCCCCTGCTCGCATGCGTGCTTTGAGACGCTAGCATTATCTGTGCATATCTTTGGCCCTCGATCCAGATTCAGCTACTGTCGTCGATGGTGGTAGCCATGGACAGGTTTACTGGCTGGCAGACCCGGCTCGTGCTCGTCGTCGACGGACTGGATAGCTGCGAACAGGACAAGGTTCTGCAGGTGCAAGAGCTGACAAGCGGCTGCGCAGCAGCGTGCATACTTGATATTGCAACTGCTGCTATTGGCACCCCTTCCCTCCCCCAGACATCAATTGTTGCTGTCCGTGCTGGTGGTTTGTGGAATTTTGATGTGCCACATGTTGCCAGCAAGTGTTGTAGCTACATTTGAGCTAGCCAGAGCAACAATTTCGTCACTATTCCATGCCAGGTATTGGACACCATGTCTTTGGTGATATCCGAGGAGTCGTTGCCCTTCATTGTCCTTCTGGCTTTGGATCCGCACATCATCATTAAAGGAATAGAAGCCAACCTTAACAAGGTATTTGTGACCGCAGAGTTGCTGAAGGCTGTACTATCATGTCTACCTTGGCATCTGGATTGTTAAGTATGAGCTGAGGCCACGTGGGCTGTAATCGTGAGGGCTTATTATAGACAAGCTTCTTCGTGATGCCCTAACTGCTCGTGATCGAAAGGAGTCCTCGTGTGCATGCATTTGTGTGCCTGTGCATGTGTTTCTTAGCTGCTGTGATTGTTTCCACAAGTTCTTTGTTTCGAATAGCAGTTTTACTGTGTCTTGGGTGTTAGCCCAGGGGCAAGGTGCTCGCTCTTCATAACTCAGGTCGTGGGTTCGAGTCCTGCAGTGGGCGATCCTTTATATCCCACTGCAGGCAGTGGGGATAGCCGTGAAGGCTCTTCTGCCTCTATGCAAAGGAAGCTGTTGAATGAGCTACCCTTTAACAATTATGGTAAAATTACCCTGCAATCAGCCCCGACTCAGGTAAGTAAAAGATCCGAATGCAGAGCATGCAAAGTCGATACTAGTTTGAATTTATTATCAGTCTTTTCTGCCTGGTATATAATAGCACTCCAAGAGGGTTGCAATAATACATCTGCATTCGTGTTGTTTTTTTTAGCTCAGTAGTACATTGTTTCTTTTCCATTGGTAAATTATGTCAGTAGGTCCATCATCTGTAACACTCAATGCTGATTCCAGGATGATTCCATCCATTCTCTAGAGTTGTATTTGTTCTGTTTCTCTTGTCCAGGTATTTCAGGACTCAAGTTTGAATGGACATGCATATCTCAGGAACATCGTTCATCTGCCGTTTTATCTTCAGAACCATGGCTTGCCCCTTATGACCACAGGTACAACGATCAATGTGACCAGCGAGACACCTCGGCAGGGCACTGCTAAGGATAACCTACTGCCAGAGGTCAAGTCATCAAAAGTACGTGACTCTCTCAAATTAATGCCACTAGTACCAAGACTTTCTGCTGTCGAGAACTAATTCAGTGAGATGCCTATGTTTTCTATAGGTGCATGTCGTTGTGGTTTTGTTACCAGTTTGAACTGTTTAAGTCAGATTGGATTGTACTTTGTATTGCATAGCAGTTACTAGAGGAGGCATCGGGCGTGTAGGTTATAGTTGGGCATAAGCTAATGTTTAGGCTGCTGCAGAAACACGAAGTAGCACTAGCAGCACTTTGTGTTCTAGTTGCACTACTGAAAACTCTTCGATAGCATAGCTTTGCCGACAGCTTGTCCGAAAATGGACATAGGTATGAGGGGAACCTACAGCTGCAGGCATATTTGGGGCAGGACACTTGCATTGTTGCCCAGCTGTCTTTTGGCATATTCCTCGACGATTTGCCTGCCGATCTTGTTTGGTAAGCCATAGAACTAAATTATCCAGCCTCCTGCTAATGAGACCTGCATGGAAATTTAAAAAGCGATATGCTCTTGATCCTTACCACTTTGACTTATTTGTTTGCTCCTGCTAGCTGGCCTTCACACTCAAACCCATTAGATAGATGCAGACATGCTGGAAAGAAACTGCAGTTCTCGAAGTGAAAATATACTTGGCACCTCAAAATAGCAGCAGCATCAGCAACAACAGCAATAATAGTAATAACAATGATGCATATATTTAGCTCTCTTGAGAGAATTTAAATCTCTCTTTAGGCCCAGTATAAATGCTACAAACGACAAATAGGAGCTGATTCTGTCAATAGCTTCTACAATTGCTTAGTGCATAAGCACTAGAGGATAATTCTTATTAGCAAAGAAGATGCTTGAGGTACGAGGATGGGTTTCTAGTTTTGCTTTAAATTTTGAAAAAGACATGGATGCCCTTATGTCAATCGATTGCAAGTTCCAGGTTTAGGTGTGTAGGATCTGAAGGCACGGTCTGTTCTGTGAAAGATTTATGTTTGGTTAGGAGCACAGCTAAACGACCAGTCAGAGGAGCTGGTGGCACATGTGAGGGTAGACTGTGGAGCTAGTATTTCTGGTAAATTATTTCTGATAGGCCAGTAGAGGAGAAACGAGGGTACCTAAAACCGAATGACTTGGTCTTGGAGTCGATTTGCTGCTGGTAGACAGAGAGCCAGTGGAGGTGGAAGAGGAATGACATAGTTTTGCAGTTGTTATTTTAATGACAGTCAAGCCTAGATGCCGAGTTCTGCACCATCTGCAAGCATCTCATTGAGCAGGTAGGAAGTCCTACAAGGAGAGAGCTACAGAGGCAATATGGGCAGTCACAAATGCATCTACTAACTTGTCTATGGTATCCAAATCTAATCGCGCCAGGATGTTATTACGTAGCTGAAATTTGGAAAACTTGATTTTAGAACTGATGTGGTGCTCTAGCAAAAGGTCATTTTGAGCTGGACACCCAAATTCCGTGCAGAGGTACACGGAACATGCTGTTCGAGTCAATTTAAACTACTTTTCTGGGTTGCTGTCATATCACCTTTTTGCTTGCCACCTATTTAATGATTGGTGTTTCCTTATTTTGCTCTAGCATCAATCACACATAGCCACATGCATAGAGATATTGGGTACACTGTCATACACGTCATGTTTCTTAAACAATCACCTTTGCATGTCTTCCTGAATATGCAATAAAACGCAGATGGCAGAAAACTGTGTAGTTTGGCTTGTCGTAAGGCTTGTAGTTAGGCTTGTTAGGCTTGTCCGTCTTGAACGTCACAACTGCCACACGTGCCTCTCATATCCGACCTGTACTAACTCCTAGTTAAGCAACATTATCGACGTCAATGATCTGGCACTCACTTTTAGGATTCTTCCTATCCTCTTGCTCCCACTTACCACTCTAAATATACTTTCCAGGTTTCCCTTCACATAAATTGCTTCCTTAATTCAGGTCGTTTAGCCGTGACTCTAGTCAACCTCAAATCTTTCGGAGACATGTCTCCGGTTGTAAGAACTTGAAGCCTGAAACTTGCTACCAATTTTCGTCACGGCACCCCTGACTTGACAACCTATAGAACAAAACTGAAAACCCACTGGTACGTCAAAACATTTGCTTCGTCCGTCTGAATTTCTTTTATGCAGTTATACTTTCTGAATTTCAAAGTGCCTAGAAAGAGATTTAGTACTCAATGGGTGCTATAAAAGGAATTATTTACTATTATTATTGTTGGGGTTCGCCAAATTTTGCCTAAGCTTAACTGCAAATAACCGTGAAGCTCTCACTGCGAAGCTTTTCCGAGCTAACTAACTGAGCTAACCGAGCTAGCTAAATGAAGTTTTGCAGACTGGTTTGTGTTTTGGGGACACTCGATAGATTCTTAAATTATATTTTGTGATCTAAAGTATGCAAACGTCGACTGTCATGCACTAGAAAAGGTTTTCGAAGGCCTGCACAATGGCTCTTGGATATTCGATGTATTTGTACTTGTTGACAAGAACGATGCATGTTGTACGAAATTGTGATTTTGGGTATGTGTTGCACCAATTAATTCAGCCACTGAGGCAGCAAGAACGGGAAATATTGTTGGTTCGGCACTATGCTATTATCACTCAGGAATACTGGTTGCTTGCGTTTCATTGCATTTTTGTAACCACTTACTCAAGAGGCTTTTTGCAAAGCCTCGTGACCTTTAGACCATGAAAATGAGCTCACTAGATGATTATGGTGGCTTTCTGATGCTCCAAATTTATTGCATGGCTTCTGCAGTTTCGAGTTTTTTTTTTAAAGCTATCAGCAAGGAGTAATGCAATAGCGCAAGAGTCGTGTCCTTGGCACTGGCCCAGTAGACACAGCTCTTGAAACTCGATTGTCAAGCATGATCTGTGACAAAGGCTAGCTATCGGCGTATGCTTGTAGATCAGTACAGGCATTAAACTTGTACTCACTGGTGCTTAGTTGGTTGCTGCAGCACACCACTGAATATGCCTGACTGGTTGCCGTGTAATTTTTGCTTTTTTTTGTGTCGGCAGTACATGTCAAGACCGAGGCTAGAGGTAAGTGTGAATGTACTCTGCCTA
Source organism: Cristatella mucedo (assembly GCA_009760855.2). Classification (NCBI taxonomy): domain Eukaryota; kingdom Metazoa; phylum Bryozoa; class Phylactolaemata; family Cristatellidae; genus Cristatella; species Cristatella mucedo. The sequence continues at coordinate 1,386,679 of WPIO01000065.1, read as the reverse complement.
TTAGTCTTACGAGTACATTATATTTTCTGTGGCACTGGAAGCATGGTGACATCTATGGTTTGGTTTAAAATGCACTTTTTTTGGCATTGGTTTGGCTTGCTTTCGCTGCACGTTTGTCCCCCTGCCTTACTTTCACCGGCCAAGATTAGCTTCGATCGGCTAAAGCTGTCACAGGCATGGCAGTAATGTTATCGTGTGGCAGCACCTCTAGTTCTCCTCCAGTTGGTTGAAACATAACTCTTTTAAGCTTGCAATTTTGAAGCATCATTCTTAAGACTGCAATGATTAGCCACGTTGCTTCATTGCTATCTTGTGTGAAGGCTCTCCTTGCTTTTTGGAAGATTCTTGACTCCTCATACAAACCACGTCTCCGTGTTCTAATCATGGTGATGTCTCGTCTTTAATTTGGCCATCGATATTTACTCTGCCGAAGTGGCTTTCCTTCCGCCTCTTCACTCAGAATGGCAGCTGAAGTACGAAGTGTCAGCATGCAATTAGTATGCTTGTTGCATGCTGCTTGCGCGATTTCGGCCACACCGCCACCGATCCTACACTCATTGTAGAGTTATCGCTTGATCATACGAGGAATAATGTAGGTCGTACCAATCGATCCTAGCAAGGCCAAGTCTAGCTTCTAAAATAAATTTTTGAATCACAGATGCACAATCTAACAATGCTGATATAGACGATCAACCTTCTCCTCAACCACTTCTAGATTAGCTCCTTACCCAGTGATCCCTGTGATAATCTAGCTGATCGCTTCTCTAGCTTCTTTGTCCAGAAGATAGACAAGATCAGGGAGTCCATCCTTGTGATGGCAGCATCCCCCCTAGAATGCTGTCCCTCAATTCCTTGCGGTATCTCAATGTCTACATTCAAATAGGTCGCTAGTGACCTCGTCCTGAAGTTCATATCCCAATCAAAGAAGACAATTAGTCCTTTGAACCCTATCCCACTGTCCTGCTTCTACGATGCATTGATCTGGTGCTGCCATGCATAACTAATATCATTAGTATGTCATAAGCCTCAGGTCATGTCCCAGCACCTCTCAATAAGGCTGTAGTCAGGCCACTACGAAAGAAAGCAACACTAGACCAAGAGAACTTGAGCAACTATTACCCAATCTCCCTTCTACCATTCCTATCAAGGACACTGGAACGAGTCGTGGCAGACCAGCTGAACTCATATATTGAAAATTCAAACCTTGCAAGTAAGTTCCAGTCTGGTTTTAGAGCTAATCACTCCACAGAGTCAGCATTGCTTCGGGTGTACAACGACCTACTTAGGAATGCAGACATGGGTAGGGTATCTGCTTTTTTTTGCTCGATTTTTCGGCAGCTTTTGATACCATCGATCACCGAGTCCTTCTTGAGCTCCTCTCATCTCGCCTGGGCATCACTGGCACTGCATTGCAATGGTTTAGGTCCTATCTCAGTGAGTGACTCCAGGATATTGATTTGAATGGACAAAGATCATTTCAGAAGAACCTCTGAAATATGGGATACGTCAGGGCTCCGTGCTAGGTCCGGCTCTTTTCACGGTTTATACTCTTCCTCTTGCCGATGTGATTGCCAAGTTATGCTTTCACTTCTGTCCGGATGACACTCAGTTGTACGTTTGCTTTAATCCCTCCCAACCCTCCAGCACCTCGAATTCTCTCAACTCCCTTGCTGAATGCATTGGTGACATCCGCACATGGATGGCAGCAAATTTTCTTTAATTGAATGATAAAACTAACTTACTAGTTATGGGCAAATCAAGTGTGATTCAGAAATTGGAAAGGCCAATGCCCAAAATCGGCTCTGCCAGCTTATCTCCTGTTGAATCTGCACGAAATCTAGGTGTCGTGCTCCAACGTGACCTCTCGTTAGATGACCACATCAGCTCCACATTCAAGTCTGTCTACTTTCAGCTACATAACATTGCTAAAATTCGGGCTTGTTTAGATAAGGATACCACGTCTAAGTTGGTCCATGCATTTGTGACATCCCGTCTTTACTTCTGTAACTCACTGCTTACTGGCCTAGCGGCACGTGCAAGCGCTTACAGCTGGTGCAAAACTCTGCAGCTAGGCTTGTCTGTCATGAGCGTTGCAGTTGCCATATCACACCACTTCTCGCCGACCTGCACTGGCTCCCAGTCAAGCAACGCATCGACTTTAAGGTTGTGTCTCTCACTTTTAGGTCCCTTCATTATTTGGCTCATGCCTACTTCTGTCTTACTGTCAGATCTACTACCCCACCCAGGCTTAACACCGTACCACCCACTTTTTGGAATCTAACTTTTTACCTATACCTCGTACAAACCTCAAATCTTTTGGTGACCGTGTCTTTAGTTCGTATGCTCCCAAAGCCTGGAACTCACTCCCGACTTCTGTCACGACATCTCCCGACTGACCGCATTTAAATAAATGAAAAGTGAACCTATTTAGCACAGCATTTATTTACTGCGATTCGACCTTTATGTGCTTATGCGTGCTGACACTGTGCATGCTGCCACTAACCACATTTGCATGCTTACCTTATGCTTGTCACCCATGTTATTCTTGTTGTTTATTGAGCATGCTACCACTAACAATTCGATCGTGTTTTCTTTGCAGCAAACGTAAAGCGCCTAGAAGGAGATTGAGTTCTCTAAGGGTGCTTTATTAAGTGTGTTATTATTATTATAGATCGAAGTCCTGTACTTATTGCTTTTGCCCTTCTACATACGGCTTATAAGTATATTCGCAGCTGTTTTGCCGATTAATATTTTATTTCACCTACTGACATCCCAGCTTTGCTTGCAGCTGCTTACCCCCTAGGAAGCACCAGCTTGCTATTATACCTCATTACTAGTTGCAGATGTGCTGCTGATTATTATGTATTGATACACAGTTCTATCCTAACTGCTAGCATGATCCTTCTACGAATTTGTGCCGTGTATTTGTCAGGCGTCATCAAGTGGTGCAGGTGTGTGGTTTGTTCTGGGATCTGACCTATAAACCTACATCCAGCTGGGCCTTCCCAGTGCAACCTGTAATCTATGAGCCGTACGGTCATCACTACATCAAGTAGCACCTCCTGGGTTTTACCGAGCGTCCTGTTTTTGTCGTTTAAACAACGAAATGTGAATCTGAATTTTGCTAGTACTGTGCCCATCCGATACAACCATAAATGTGCTCTCAGTGAACTACGTCTTTACAAAAACTCTCGCTCAGCACATTGCAAACCCTTTTTAACGAAATATAAGGAAAAAGAAAGATTACATTTAGGGCAAAGAGGAAAGCTGAGCAGAATGAGCAGATGCATCTTTAGCTGAGATTTAAATTATGTCTAGACAGTGCAGTTGGGGACAGAAGAGGAAAGTATAGGATCGAGGAAAAGTTCGTGTTTAGTGTTTTTCATTAAACCATTACTAAATTCAGTAAATTATTATTTCGTTAAATTGTCAATTAAAACACGGTGCACGAAGTTTTTTCTCGATTTTATAAGTTCCAGACTTTCGGTTCATATGAACTTAAGGCCCAATTGCCAAAAGATTTCAATTTTCAGCTCGAGGAACGGATAGGCGACTGAAACCCGATTAGTGCGTGGTACGGGTGCACACGCGAAGAGCTAGGAGATCAGCCAGGTAGGCTGGGGCAAGCGATGCTGCATGTTGGCCAGTTAGAGGACGTCTGGGCAGAGGAGATTGAAGCAGTGGGCTTTGCCACTGCTTGTAGCTTAGCCGCACCCCAGGTGACCCCTCTGTTCTCCTTGATGTAGGGCGGCATAGAAGCAGCAACTCCCTCACATGAACCAGCCGATTCGCTTGCCATCGCTGCAACACCTGGTATGGGGTGGGGATCTTAATGCTTTTTCATATCTGGCCGTTCGATTTTCCGAAAAAGTAGCCTCTCGACATCTGAGCCCCTGCTCAGTCGTGCCGGTCATGAGGTGCCTGGCCCTGCCGTTTCAGAGGCAAACGTCGCTGTGGTCGTCGCAGACGAGCGTCACCGGCGAGAGGGGCATTGGCGGCCGGCCGTACTTCAGCAGCACACTCGGCTTGCATGCATCACACGCGGGCATAGCCGACGAGACCGAGCAGGTGCACCGAACCATCGCCAAGGGCGACTACTTCGTCGACATCAGCCCGCGTAGCATTCGCCGTCTCATGAACATCATAGCGGTTGCAGGTGACGACGACGCTTCCGCCGCTGCTGCTTTGGTGTTGGGCTCGCGATGCGCTGCCGCTACAGCAGCAGCAGGGCATCGAACACCCGGGGCCATCCTCTCCATCGCTTCTGCCGGAAGCGCTCATCGTTGTCGTCGGCTCAGCCTCTGTCCTCTGCAACACCGTGCAGGTCGTCTGCTGCGTGCCAACGAGATCGAGTTTAACTGGTACCGCCTGTCGGCCTGGATAAACATCACCGAGCAGTGGCCCTACCGGACGTCGTGGCTTCTGCTGTACTATGAAGAATGTGAAGGGAAGCTCGACGACAACATGAGCCTCAAGGTCATCTATGAAAAGTGTGTGCAGTGCAACTGGAGCTGCCTATTCAGGCCCCTTTGCACGTTGGGGGCGTGACAGTTGCTCACTGCAGCCTGCTGGGTCGGCAGAACGGTGACTGGCTTTCAGCTGAGTGGGGGCATGTTGAAGCCGTTGCACTACCCAAGAGTGCTTGCTCGAGTGCCACCGTGCTGGACCAGTGCTTGCTGCTTATGTAGCTGCTGATAGCTGCCTTGTTGTGCCCCAGGCATGGCTTGCTTTGTCTCGTGCTCCTGACCCATTCGTCTGTCATCCAACTCGTGGGCAACCTCCAGTGTGCCTGAGTGTTCATTCTCCCCATCGGTGCATTCCTATCCCCGCTCCGATTAGCCATGCTGCTGCAAGGTGGGCTGCAGGGCTGCTTAATGTAGCTTGTTCAAGATTCTTGAAACAATTGTTGCTAAGGAGCTGGTTGAACATATTGAAAATAATGGAATGTCAGAAACATTTCAATCAGGGTTCAAGAGGCAGCACTCTACTGAAACTGCTCTCCTCCATGTTAACAATGACATTCTACGTGGCAACGACGTCGGGAATGTCACTGCCCCAGCTCTGCTAGATCTGTCTGCTGCCTTCGATGTCATTGATCACGAAGTTCTGCTTGAACGATTGAGAACAACGATCGGTCTGGCAGACAAAGGACTGGCGTGGTTTGATGCCCGGGGCAGTGTGTGGCACCGCTTTTGCTTGCCTCGGCATCTGTTCGAACAAAGGACACCGGCAGGGGCGAGTATTTCGAGAACTCGAGACTCTCCTTAGTTTGATAGAGTAGTTTTTTTCTGCAAGTCCTTCTCGTCTGACCTGGCCAGCTGGGAATATTTGTAAGAGAGTACAGCAGTTGGTGGTGCTGCAGCTACTGCTGCTTCTGCTTCAGCTGTCTGCAATGCTTGTCAACCTAGTGCTCGAGCCCCAAGGGCTGCTAGGCGCTAAGCACTATTGGATCAGATGGTGCTTTGCGTTGCAGAATTGCCGCCCGCATTCCGACGTCACGAGAATTTGAGCCCTTACTTGACGTGGACAAGAACGACAAAAAGTTTGTCGCATTTCTTTCTTCTCATAATCCCAAGCTCAACGTGTCCGACATAAGAAAGTTTATGCCTGCCACAATCAACCTTGACCCGTTCATCCGGAAGCTTATAAAAGGTAACCGAAGAGCTGGCAAAGCATCTGCTGGCAAGTCCGTGCTGCCGGCTTTTGAGTTGTAATGTGGCAGTGTGCAATCATATGAGCATATGAGCATACCTCTTGCCTCAACCTTTAGATAAACTAAAAGAGTCCGAAGCAATTGATGCTTTTGCACCTCCGTTCGGTGCCTATGTGCCACATACGAGCGAGGGTGCACTGCTGAGACCAGCCACTGTGCCTAGCTCCCAACCCAGGTATGTTTGCTGCATGCTGCATGCCATTGCAATCCTGTGTGCGTACATCCAGCTGAGCTCCTCTCGTGAGAAGCATTACATGCTATTGCATCTGCTGGCTGAATTTATAATATTCAAACTGCAGCCGAGCAGGCACTGTGACCTTGACATGGCCACCAGCACATGCAATATTGATGCGGATGGTAGTATCAGCCTGAGATTGCTGTCGTCGTGCACCTGTATGTGAATGTTGCTGGCATGGCAGTGCGTGACTTGTGGTGCAACAGGGGCCACTAAATTTCAGTGTATGCTCAAGTCTATCTAGAATTAAGTCTTTGCCGATACTAGAAAACAAGCTGCTGTCGCACATACAACAGGGAAGGAAAGGCTGGGGCAGGAATTGTGCTGAACTGCTGACTTCACCTTAGAGCTTGATATTACAGTATATCTCGGGCCTACGATGAATTGGCTTTTAATTGTAAGGTACTTCATAATGTATGGATGGAAAAGCTATATGCATATCCTAATGGTCTAACTGGCTGGTGTCTGACTTGTAACAAAAATAGAAAGCTGTAGTGTTATATATAACTCGTTGTTCTGCCTTCAGTTTTCCCGAGTAGACCCAGCGAGGTTGCTTATGGAATTCAATTGAAGGATCGGTCTCTTTAGATCAAACTCGCCTTTGCTTATAGTACCGTTTCTCAAAAGGACCAGTTATTTAGAAAAACGAACAAGATAATCATTGTAATGAAGAGATCGGATTGGGTTGCAAATCTCAGGTGGATATCAACCGACGATGCAATTAAACTTTCGGACAAGTCCACACATGCTCCACGCTGCTTGATTGGGCTGTGATTTTGCTGTACTCTCGGTACATAAAGTCATTTCATATCCATAGGCCACAGAACCCATACACCCCTGAGCATTTTGTCAGACCCTTAGTGAAAGGTCTTGGCCATAAAATCATCTTGCTGGGAAACTTTTCAAGCTGTAACTCGTTGTTGAGGTGACCATTTTTACAATGTAGTACTTCTCTGGACATTTTTTTAAAAGCAGGACCTCGTGACAAAAAAACAATGTCAAATTTTAAGTCATGCACAGCCAAATTGGTGCAAATATTTTGGATGGTCATGGTCAACATTTTTAAGCTGTGCCGGTGGCAGACCCAAGATTTCCATTTTGGAAGTAAGACTTGCAAAAGTTGTATGTAGGCCAGGGGGCCAGACCCGAAACATTTTCATGTGGGTGGGGCTTGACCCGAATTTAATGAAAAGTTGTAGCTCGAAATCATATTGCTTATTCGACTCGAACTCGACCGTTGCTCATCGAGTGCAATTAGGACATAATTTCCACTTAGTTGATTGTCGTTGGGCGTAGAAATAGGGAGCAGCCGAGTTTGCTCCCATACCTTTTGCTGCAGGGGGGGGGGGTTAACTTGTCCCTCTGGCATTGCCACTGCGCTTTTCTGTGCAGAAGTTGAAAGACTTACTGCCCTTTGCTGGCGCAGGTGTGATCCTGGCTTCCTCTATTCACCATTAGGAAAGGGGGTCCTGATCTTTACCTTCGGTAAGCCGTGCTTACAACGATATTTTGACAGCAGTTGGATTCCGATTATTGCTAGAAATTCGCCCTGTTCCCGGAGCTTTTTTAGTACCTCTAACTTGGCAGTGCCTCGACCAGAGCAAGGCTGTATAGTGGCTCATAGTAAGCAAACAACAGCTCATTGCTCTGCCACTGATTGCTCTGCCACCTGTTGTCCCTTACATTTCCTGGTTGTCTCATGGTCTGAATTGGTCATGCAAAGCTGAAGGGTAAACTGTTGCAGTGCTGCCAACATAATTTGTGGACTGGAGATACAGGGCTTTAAAGATAGGGTCAACGTTGAAAGCACCTGTCGTAATCACACAAGCCAAAGTTGATATTGCTGGCAGATTGAAAGAATCTTTTAGTCACTATGGAAAAGCTGGTTGTCAACCATAAGATGTGGGTGTGATAAAGCAAGAAAATATGTTCCATCAATTCCGTGGTTCCAGATTGTCCTCTTCTCCTCTATTCATTCAGCAGTTCAAGACGTCAATAAGCCTGTCCTAACTTTACATGGCTTTACTGGACACATAGCTGATGAGGGCGTAGTTACCATTGGACGTGCACTGGATTGTGTTCATGAATATCTCTGATTATACTAAGAAGCCATGTCTAGGCTGGTATTGTACAGTATGTTTCAGCTGCACGAGTTGCTCAAGTGAGGACAGGTGTTTTTTTGCTCTTTTTTGTAGATCTCCATTTCCATCAGCAGCTGCCATGGTATCTCCGTACTACTATCCGTGGTATTCGGGTGCTGCACCGCCACTGACGCCGGCAGTGCTACCTGAAGCGAGGATCCTACAAAACATGCGATCTCCGGCCTCTGTGTTGTCCCCGCATGCAAGGGCGCTGGTTCCTCAGGTATACAGCTACGCATGCACGCACATGCCCGCATAGCAGCACTGCTGCTACGCCGTCTATTTAACGATGGGATGAACGCCATGAGGGCGTGTCATGGTAGTTGCAATTTGCCCGAAGTCCCCCCCCCTTTTTTGACACGTAGCAGTATCACGCACTAGTCAGATTTTTTTTGCAATCGGCTTGCTATATATGGTGTTTATTGCACTTAAGGCTGTTCTACCACCAAACAGACTTGAGCCTATTCAGTGTTAAACACGGCGGTCTAAAGATGAGCTCCTTCATACCTATCTGAACAGCTGCACCACTTTCAGTCTCCTCGTGCTCTAAGGTCCTCTATCGTTAATAAGTTTGCTGTTGTATTCCTATGCTTAAAGACCATTGGCAACAGAAGCTTTGGCTCTGCTGGTCCTAGACAGTGACTGGAAGATTTTGGCATGCTGCCACGTTGTCCATGCCAGGTCATGTAATTCCCAGCTCTTGCCTGTTGAGAGAAGTGTACATGCTTGCTTGGTCGAAGCGCAGGTATCCGGTTGTTCACGATGTCTACGAATCCTCGGCCCTCCCCTTCCACCATTTCACGATACTTTTGCTGGAGCAGACAGCGCAGTATATGGCCTCTGCTTTTCTCAGGGATATCGCAGCCTTCTGTCTTTGAGTACAGAAGATGTTTGCTGCCTGCTGTCTGAAATTAAGGGCATTTCTGCTGAGCGCATTCCATCGTACAAGCAGAATGTCCGAGACAACAACTTGTCGGGCCTCGTGCTGTTGCAATGCGATCTCGACGAACTGAAGCCAATTCTCAAGATGGCTTTTGGCGATTGGCAGCTTTTCAAGACGGTCGTGGAAGGTAGAAGACCTGCCGCGCTCGTAGCTGCTCCTGCCGCAGTGGCAGCGGCGGTGCTGCCTCGGCTCGCTAGCAGCCCTGCTGGGCAGGGCTCAGCGATGGCCATGCTTGATGGGGGCAGGGCGACGTGTCACTTTTATTGTAATCGCTTGGCTTCTCGTCATTTTGCACGCAGTGCTCCGGCTGGGACTGGAGCTACCTCAGCCAATGGTCGTCGGCATCGCTTCCTCGGGAGCGGATGCTCTGGCTGGTGATGGCAAGCAAGCGTCGCCCGTGCTGAAAGCGAATCGTGCCATCGGCGGCACCTCTTCAGGCAGTGTAGCCATCCGTACGCCTGACGAAATGCCCAGTCAGAGGCTGCTTGGCAGCATCGGTCCGCAGCGGCAGGCGGCTGGAGCAGCCGGCGCCCCTGCCGACCATCAGCAGGATAGTGCCTCGGCTTCGGCCGCCGGCAGTGGAGCCGTGCTCAGAGGCACCGCCGCTGGTCTGCTTAGCCTGCCACAGCAGCTGGGGCTTGGAGGTGGTGGCTACCCGGCCACCTCCAAGCCATCGGCGACCAGCCACCTGTCTACGATTACCGGCTCCAGCCACGGTACGCTCGGTCGGCATGCATGGCCCCCCCCCCGCGCCCACAGCCACCCTCCCCCATCTGCTCCGGTTCCTTTTGTGCTCACAACACGCCGGTTGGCTCGGGCCGTAGTGCCTCTTCCCACTCACTGCTGGTGGAGGAGAAAGGCGCACGGTTCTCCCCAGTCGTTTGCAGCAGCAGCCGGAGGCATGTTCTACTTGTTTTTAACCGTGGTGTGTGCACCGTGTGCGTGCGTGTACATGTGCGTGTGTGCTTGTGTGTGCGTGTGTTCGTGAGTGTGTGTGTTCGTCAGTGCGTGTGTGCGTGTGTGTGTGTTCTTGAGTGTGTGTGTGTGTGTGTGTGTTCTTGAGTGTGTGTGTGTGTGTGTATTCTTGAGTGTGTGTGTGTGTGTGTGTGTGTGTGTGTGTGTGTGTGCGTGTCCGTGAGTGTGCGTGTTCGTGAGTGTGTTCGTGAGTGTGTGTGTTTGTGTGTGTGTGTGTGTTATATTTTGCTTTGAGTACAGGAAGCTTTGCATTCAGAGCTAGATGCATTTGCAATAGTATTAATTATGTTGGCTCAGGGTGATGGGATTTCGCTGATCCAAACCCTGCTGTAGTGTGTACTGTATGTCTAAGCTGCAAAAGAATAGTACTTCGTGCATGTTCATGCAGCCTTGCAAGGTCTTATTGTACTCAGCGACACATGGCATTTTGTCGATGGCCTTGATTTCGATCATTAACTCTATTTATCTTGTGTTCTTAATTACAGATTCGCATGCTACAACGTTGTCGAGGAAGGACAGCTCTTTAGATTGCATCATGATGGAGAATCGCATGATTTTCAAGGCAATGCATGAATTTGCCGAGCATGATCTTTCCGAAGAATCGGAGGAAGAGCTTGATAATGACGCGCAATCTGTTGCTGAACGCTGTGATGATGGCACCAATACTTTCGAAGACGCTTTCCAAAGTGCCTTAAGTAAGTTTACGGTCATGAAGTTCTTTCACGAAGTGTCATATGGTTCTGACGAAACTATAAAATAACTATGTGAAAAAGCAACTGTACTCTCGTGTGCAGGTATTATGTTTAATGTTACAAAAATTGATTGGTATTTTTATCTTCTAGGTCAGTGAATGTGTAATAATAATAATGTACAAGTAAGGTCAGATTGTTCAACAGCCTCATTCACATAGTGGTAGAACCTTAATGGCTATCGCCCCTCTTGATGCAGGCAATAAAGAATTGCTGGCTGCACGTATTAGAACCCAGACTTAGGTCGAGAAATAAGGCACGTTACCTCTGAGCTTAGACCCAGTGCAGTCATGGGTCATCAAGGTGCTAAGATGGTAAGATATTTGCAAAGGTTTTTGATACTATACTATAAGCAGAAAGCCCATTTGTTCGTATGCCACCGAAAAGTTCTATTGCCATCAATGTGTCCTAATAATTTAAAAATTGGCTGAAGTCGTTCTCCAACAAATGTTTTTTTTACTAGTATGTGAGTAACTTTTATTTTAAATATTAATTCGTTGAGCATACCCTAGTGAAACACCAAACAGCTGTCACCAAGGCTGCCTGCCATTTAGTGATACATATCGTCTCATTCATCGGTCGGATAAGTAATTGCCAAGCCATGGGAACTAGCGTGCGAGACACAAATTGTGTGAGTATACTGATGTTTTTCAAAATATAGATAAACCAAAGCCGTGTCTCATATGCTGAGGAGTAGTCAATTTTGTCTCGTGAATGGATCTTTCCTGCAATCCCTGGATTACCGGTCTAGCGTTCTACCGGTTGGGCAACCGAAATAATAGAGTAGGTATGATGTTAGTATCTTGCATGCTTACAGCTATTTTGCCCTATCTTTCAATTAGAAAGTGAAGACAAAGGGCTTGGCATACAGTGGCTTTTTGAGACATGCATGCCTCATAAGAGACTACACTGGTTGACATTGAAATCGTTGCTGACTTTAAAAGGCCGTAATCTCTGGTATCTAAGTGTGCTGAACTCGAATATAACCATACATTTTTCATTGTCTTTTGTTTTGAAGATATTTCATATAGTTCATTTTCTATGTTTCATCGTCTAAATTTATCCAGTAGGACTGCAGCAACATCCTAAATAGGCCTAGGCTGATGTAATATTGCATCGCATTGCATGATACCTTCATGCACAAATCATCAGAGTTTATTGCATTATTTTTTGATGTAATGCAATACTACTGCCGGGTGGCTGCTGCAGTAAACTGACATTATAAAGCCCAATTGGATAGGTTGGGCATTTCAAATATTTCAACTTTGTGCAAGACAGTTGAAGCTACTGTGACATGAAACTTTATTATTTTATCCATTGAGGGAATAAAAAAATACTAGGTGATTCAACAGCTTCTTCTATGTAGCGACAGAAGAGCCTTTACGGCTATCACCACCGCTTGCAACAGCGATGAAGGGTCGCCCACCGCAGGATTTTAACCAACGACCTCGGGACCGAGGTCATGAAAAGCAACCACCTTACCCAGTGTGCCATCACGGCTCACCAACAGGTACAATACAGAACAGTGATGTTTTGAATGTACATTAATACCGTGGACAATGTTTGCTATATTTTTGGGGAGGTGACATTTGCCAACCAGAAGAAGGTATCACTTCTCAAGTCAAGAAGGCACATAATTTTTTTCGAATACAACGTTGCTGAACAAGACCAGCCTCTGGGGCCCCCCATATATGCTATTCTACATGTACAACACAGCTTTCACATGGTTGAATGGCAAAAGACCATCGATGCAATTTGCAGTCCCCATGGTATGGAGAGAATCAAGCAACCACATAAATGACTGTTACTTCTGCTTGGTTTCTCCTCTTTCCGGTGAAAAAACGAAGCAAACGAAGTAGAGAATAGTCTACCTAAACATTCTATCTTCATTGAGACCAGTTCCACGTGGTTATGAACTTCCTATTCCAGAACCTCCAGTAGAATATTCTCTTGATTTATCGGATGAGGATCCTTCTACCCCAGTCGTCGAAGGATGCTCTCATGGGCAAGTCAACTTCTCATTGCTTGCTGCCCAGCTGCTGCTCCCGTTGAGGCCTCCAGCTGGATTGAGAGGGGCGTCAAGTTGGGCTTTCATGCCTGACAGTGTGGGCCTCGTCAGTGTGAAAGGTCTCCCCCCCCCCCGACTGTGACTTCTCGTTTCAGTGCACACTAGGTAAGGCATTTGCTTTTCACGACCTCGTTCTCGAGGTCGGGGGTTCGAATCCCACAGCAGGCGATCCTTTATTACCACTGCAAGCCGTGGTGATAGCCTTAGAGGCTCTACTGTCGCTATACAAAAGAAGCTCTTAAATTAGCTAGTGCCGTAGGTGGGAGCGAATTGGCTTTAACCAGCCTTGGCATACTTGGCCGGGTTAAATCTCAAGCAGCCTTACATCCTAGTAAGACGAGCGTTCTTTCAATTGGTCTTGTTTTGAAGTGTTACATGCTCTTATAGAACAGGCCACGCCCCCTACCAACACCCTCCCCCCTCCCCGTCTGCAGAATAGTATAGCAGTGCTACTTACTCTCGAGACGGTTGGGTGAGGAGCTGACGAGGGATGGACACATTTTTGGGAAGTTTCCTCCCGAATTCTCACATATTTATAAAATGTTAACGATAATGTTCGGTAAAACCTCATCCTTAAAATGTGTGGGTTTTTTAAGTGGCGACTTCTTAGCTTAACTTTGTCGATTTTACTAGCATTTCTGCTAGAGTGCCAGGTGCTCTTGAAGCCTCTGTTCGGTCGTAGCCATATGGATAAGGATACAATTTCTGTTGCTGTTCGCTTCCTGGGCCACTGGGCGGCTCCTAGCTGCGGACTCTGCTCGAAAATCAGCCAAGTCAGGGTGCGCAAATACCCATTGACATTGGTGTACCTGTCTATACATCATTACCGTGGACACTTGCACACTCCAAATCGGTGAGCTGATTGAATTCTCGCAAAACTAACTAAGGTAGCCAACTTGTGATCATGCAAGTAGCAGCAGGTGGCTACTTGTGGTACTTGAAACCAAATTGAGTTGTCGAGCTGGTTTGGCAGAGGTTAAGGTGCTCGCCCCGACCAAGGTCTGGCAGAGGTGTCCTGGACTCAACTCCCTCCACGTGGCATATGTGAAGCGCCTGAATAGAGATTCTCTTAGGGCACTATACAAATGAATTATATGTATATGTATATATATATATATTTCAGCATCTTCAAAGTAAAAAAAACTTGGATAGATAAGACATTTTCCATAAAGATATCATGAAGCTAGTAATCGCACATCGTGAAAGAATACTCTGGTTTAGCTAGGGATTGCCAAAAGTATGCACACATGTGTGGGACTGGAGACCTGTAGTTCCGAAATGCTGGGTTTTGAGCCCAGTTCGTTTGCTTGCTACTAGAAACAGGCCCTCATTTTACTCCGAACTCGTGTGATCTTGGCAGAGAAGTGTTGGTCTATAACTTTTTTCTAGAAATTGCTTGTAAACTGAAATATTTTAACCTTTGATACAGTATGTCATGCTGCCTGTCCATGCCCTGAATACGACGTGGGAGCTAACTAGAGCTATGCTTGTGAAGTTAAAGTAACGAGTAATGCAAAGATAGCTTGACTTGCTGCATAGATATGGTGGAGTGGCTGATGTCCGGAAGCTGGCAAAACCTAGCCAGTTCGAAGCACAGCAATTTTGCGGTCAATATAAGAAATCCCTGTGCATCCGAAAACTTTTGTGAGAACATAACTTGCACCCGAAGCGAACTTGGGGCATTGCATCTGGTAGGCAGCGATCACAATTTGCCTCCAAATTCAGCCAGAATCGAGAGCTCCCATATGCTCTTAGTCCCATATACTTTTTATGTGTGCCTACGCATGGCAGTTTATCATCCAGAATATTTTTCGGTCATGTACAATTACAGCTTAAATTAGGGTTAATAATCGTGTTTTTTCCTATGAAAGACACAGATTGGATGTTTACGTTGATTTTAGTTTCCGGAGTAGCTACTATTTTTTTGCTATTTGCTTGTCATACCGTTAGTTTTTCAAAAATTCACTTTGCAATACTTAATTACCCATGAACACAAGTGTATAAGTACATGTACATGTATATATGTGTGTGTCTGTGTCTGTGCACGTGTGCATGTGTGTGTGTGTGTGTGTGTGTGTGTGTGTGTGTGTGTGTGTGTGTGTGTGTGTGTGTGTACGTGTGTGTGTGTGTGTGTGTACGTGTGTGTGTGTGTGTGTGTGTGTGTGTGTGTGTGTGTACGTGTGTGTGTGTGTACGTGTGTGTGCACGCGCATGCATGCACGCACGAATGTGCATACTCTACATTTTTTTTATTGCTTGGGTGGCAAAGATTTGCACGAAGTTGGGAAAGTCTCGGGCTTCAATCTACATGTGATGATTGAAATCCCAGTACCTTCATGCTCTGTCGAAATTCGGAATACCAATGTTTTGATGTCGAGTACCTTTAGTAATCCTAGTGTCCTTGTAATCCTAGTAATCCCTGGTCTTACCTTTTCCTTGATGCCTGAGTTTCGTGTATGAGCCCACCATGAAGCCTTGCAGCGACCTTTCTTCCCGTTCTCTCCACCCCACACAAGGATCACTTTCATTGCTTAGTTTATCTGCATGTTGCTGGTCTGGCTTGTTTCGATGTACCCGTACTCTTTGTTATGCATGCTTGCACGTGCTAGCATATCATGCTATTTTGGTGTCTATCCTTTTGCTAGCTTCCGAGCCGGGTCATTCTGGTGAGGCTACGGTGCGCTTTACTGTTGCCGAGGACCAGTCTGAAATGCAACCCCTGTTGGAGATCTCGACAAAGCCGAGTCAGAGGCCTCATGGCATTCCTTGATTGTCAGTTGGTGTCGCACATGTCTCGCTAGGTATGCTGCCCGGCTTGGTGTTTTTTATTGAATGACTGCCTTATCTGATGTGGAACTGCTTAAACCTTGTAGTATCTCATAACGACAGTAATGCTTCGTGATGAAATATTCATCAACCCCTTTTAAAGCCAGTGTACGTCTGTCCATCCCATCCGTCTGTCTGTCAGTCCTCCTATACGTTTGTAAGCACGGTAAAGTCTCCAGAGAGTGGCGAAAACTATTAACTCTAAAATGTTCTTCGAGATTCAGTATCACAGAATCAGGATTATGTTTGGAAAAGTGTTTCTAAAAATAGTGGAAAAGTGTTTCTAAGGGTCCGTTCAGACTACTATTAGGGCTACTGTTTTCAAAAGATTTTCGCAGGATTATCTCCAGAACCGCTTCCGGGTCATGCCTGGTTTGATAATCTGAAACAACTGCTAGTTAGCCCCATGACTGATAATAATAATAATAAGTCGCTTGTATAGTGCCCCTGTGAGAACTAAATTTCTATCGCGGCGATGTACTATGCGCTGCAAGAGAATCAATGACCAAAGGCTAATGACATGCACTGTAGCATGCTAAGACAAGTATGCAATAACACAATCGTCATGCTTAGGTCATGCATGCTAAGGTATCTGAGTCTGGCCAATTTGGGCAAGCAACAGTGATGGCTGCTTAGAGGTGTTGCCAGTGGTGGCTTTCGGTCATTGTACTTTGACGTGCTGCCAGCCTCCACCACTAGCATTGGTCTCTGTCTCAGACTCAGTTCGAGTTATGTTATGCTGGAAACCCGGGGCTGGCTGCAAGCAAGCTTACCGGACAGCTGGTTTCACTGAGCTGTCGCAGTGTAGCTAGCAAAGTGTACTGGCGACTGGAGGGCTTCGACTGTCCAGCAGCTAGCGGCACAGCCGCGGTGGATTCGCCTAGTGACCTCCGTGACCCGTTGCAAAGCCTGCATGCAGCTGCTTGCTGCAGTGTTTGCAGTGTTGCTAGGGGAGCGGGAAAGAGCTGGCACCGAGGCACTAGCTCACCGTGCCGGCTTGCTAGGTCTCACTTCTTCGTGATAACTGACTGTGAATGGCCAGGCCTTTTGTTGTGGAGGTTTCTTATGTGCTTTCTACCTCAGACCCTGCTGCTCCATTGTGCACCGTGGAGCCACTGTGCACCTTGACCACCCTCAGGCTTTGACCTTCCTGCTCTCGACTCGTGTTTCAATCGAGCCAACAGCTCAGATGAGGCATCGGTCGGTGCAGGGGGGATAATTGTTTATGCCACCGAGAAGAAGAGGCAGGAGGAGCAGCAGGGGAAGCTCTCCTAGCCGTGACGGTGCACTAGGTGAGGCGGTTGCTTTTTGCGACCTCGGTCCCGAGTTCGTGGATTCGAATCCTGCGGTGGGCGATCCTTTATCGCTGCTGCAAGCGGTGGTGAAAGCCGTGAAGGCTCATCTGCCGCTATTCAAAAAGAGGCTGTTTAATCAGCTAGTAAAACAAAAGTGTTTGCCTTTTATTCTTGACTGTCGTGGTGCTCATCTCTCTTACCTTAACAGTTTTCCTGGTGCTGGTTCTATGATGCAGCAATCTTTTACGAGTCTGAGCCACAGCTCTAGAACCCTCACATTGTAGTATGTGCCTTCGATGTGTGTTTGAGTGTTCTTGGCTTTATACCCATGCTTATGCGTGTGTGTGTGTGTTTGTGTGTGTGTGTGTGTGTTTGTGTGTGTGTGTGTTTGTGTGTGTGTGTGTGTGTGTGTGTGTGTGTGTGTGTGTGTGTGTGTGTGTGTGTGTGTGTGTGTGTGTGTGTGTGTGCCTGCACATGTGCGTGTGTGTGTGTGTGTGTGTGTGCCTGCACATGTGCATGTGTGTGTGTGTGTGTGTGCATTCGGACTAAAGTATTTCTTTCTAAAATTTGACTAGGTATGTACTTAAATTAAAGAATGTAGGTTAGCCGATTTCAGCCAAGCTCCCGGAAACCGCTCTGCTCACCAGTCTTTTACGGGTATGTCTAGTCATAAAGTTACAGAGGATGCTGCTATACTTGCTTATCAGTCTTCATAGAGCCGTAATGAGGTTGGACCTGATATCCTTGAATTAATTTAATTTAGTTATCGATGCAACTCGATAAAACTGTGACGACAAATGGTTGTTGTGCCGTAAGGAAGTATACTAGAATATTGAGATTTCTGCTGGCAATGGGTTGTAACGGAAATAGCCAGGTATTGTTTTGGCACCCCAACCTGACCGCGACCCGAACCTGACCTTGAGTTGAACGTGACTTGATTTAGAGCATGATCTTGACCTTGAACATGACCGGGACTTGAACATGACCTGGACTTGAACATGACTGGGAATTGTACCTGATTATGCATGCTTTGGCCCATCGTAGAGAGGCATAAGGTCGTTACTGGTGGCAGAGACTTTCAGGGGGCACGCTGCCTGCTTTAAGGGGTGGGGGCTACAGCCTGGGGTCGCCGCCAGCAGCCTACGTAGCTGGCTGATACCAAGCAAATCAAGCAGCTCGGCAGTAGTAAGAAGCTTAGCTGAAGTTTAACTGCCGAAACAGTATACATAAGTTAATACTGAAGAATGGCTGGAAAAGAAGCTCCACTAATGGCACGAAGCGGCTCTAGACAATGAATCGGCAGCTTTTGTATGCCACTAGTATGTCTTTCTGCAGCTGCTTATGCACAGGTAAAATCTACTGCCTTCATCGGACCACAGACAGAAAAGATCGCTGAGTGTGACGAATTCATTACGGTGCTGAACAGGACGGAAAAGTAGCTTGGAGCAGTTTCGTTGCAGCGGTTCGTGACTTTCTGGGCGATCACGAGGCTGAAACTGTGAGCAGTCGGTTCAGGCTGTCGTACAGAGCTGTGCCAAGACGGGGTGCAGAATGTTCCTCTCAAAGTCCATGTCCTTGATGCCCATCTTGAAACATTCAAGGAGAACGGTAGCTTACTCGTGGGAGATAGTAAGCACTTTCACCTGGATTTCAACTGGACTTGGAGCATCGTTACTGAGGGCAGAGTAAGGAAAATATTATGGGCGATTATGTTTGGGGTCTTCTTGGAGAAGGCAGTTTGCAATATAGCCAAAAATATAGAAGATCTACTAATTTATGAACCCTTTTCAGTGGTCATGTTTGCATGACTTCTGAGTAAACACATTAATTTTTATTCATATGCTGTTTGTTTTGACTTACCTCAAGATTCAAGTTTATAAGTTTCATCGTCGTAAATGGTTTAATTTTCAAGTTATTAACTGTCCTGGTCATAAGAACAAAGTTTGTAAGGAATAATGGCGATTTTCTATACTTCTGAGCCATTAGCAATTAGGCATTAATGCTTACTATCCAGTGCCAAAATTCTATTACTTAGTGATATCATTGTCTTACAGCTTTTGGGTTTTTCAATAGTGGGAGCATTTGCTTTTTTAGCCAGTTTGTGTATACGGGTGTTTTCAGGCTTATCTTTTATTGTTATTCGTCTGCTTCCTGCAAGTGAGCTTGTTGGCTATTTCCTTTTCCTCGTGTAGTTGGGGGAGGGCTGAAGTCGTAGCAGCAATTTGTGAGTTCGGCACAACGATCGTAGCTCAGCACGTCAGCCGTGCACAAGGCGAGACGTTCGAGGAAGAAAACCGAAACAGCCGTGGTGAGCGTGACTTGTATGTAGCCAGCATAGGAAAGCTGCAGGGCGCGGGAATGCTTTAAGTAGGAAGCCACGCTTGGGAGCGACGGTGGCTCGGGCAGACCGGCGTTTTCAGTCGTTCGTCATGCTCTGCCTCTCCCTGCTCATCAAACTGCCCTGGGCCGCTAGTCGGTCACGTAAACCAATTATCCTAGGTTTCTTCCGAGAGCTTCTGTGGCTGCTGCAGTCATGTGCGCGGCGGTTGTTCGTGCCCGCTGGCTCGATCGCCGCGACAGACCTCGCGGGCATGTGTGCACACATGCATCCTCTGGCCACTATGCCCGATGCATCTTGCACCTGGCCTGTCTGATGACAGCCGACTGGCTTGCGTGCACGTGCATTGCTACAGTAATGCTAATTGCATCCAACTTGGTCGAGCATCTCAGACGTGACGAGCAGCTCGAATTGACGGGTTCCGCGTCTTGCAGGTGGGAAAGCTTGGCATCATCAGCGTCGGCTGCCGATTTCCCCATGACGTTCGTCGCCTGAGCTCCCGCAAGGGGGGCTATCTCAGCCAAGATTTCGTCTATGGGCCGCAGCCGTGCACAGATCCGTGCAGCTGGGCGGCTCTCATATGACAGGCGGCGGCACCATTGGACTGGGAGTGGACAGTCCCCACTGATGCATGCACTTGCTAGTCGCCTCCTTTCCCATTGGTTTTGTGAAGCTGCTGCTGGTGCTGCTCCACCGAGCTGGCCCACTCTATGCTGCTTTGGTGCGGCCACGTAAGCCTACACGATACATCTCGTCTTTTATTTTTACCGGCGTCGTGGCCGTAGCTCTGCCGTACCTACTTAAATGGCTCAGCAATCAGCATTAGCATCGTTAGCCATTGTCCTGTCTGATGTCGTGTCCCTAATTTTGTGAATGCAGTTGCTCGGTTGGTATGCTTTTTTCTAGATACATTACATGTAGTGCCCAGCTTGAAGCTAATTCATTTTCTCCAATGCTCGTTTGTGTCGCTACAATCGTATGATCAAGTCAGCAGCTCTCGTGAGCCCCTTAGCAAGCTGAGAGGTCTGACTCCCCATATATTAAGGGCTCAGCCGAAAAATTGTCAGACTTCTTTGCTGAAAAAATTGTGCACATCCATGCCTCCATAAAAACCCCTCCGACTAAAGCAGTTGCAGTATCACAACCTGTGACCTTCCTTAAAAGGTTTTCCAAGGTTTCTGCATGTGACGTGGCTACCTTAATAAGGTCTAGCAAAAGCAGCTCGTCTCCTGAAGACCCGATACCATTATCTCTGTGGTCTTCACTGGCAGACCAACTTAGCCCTGCCATAACCAAGATTTTTAATGCTTCCTTGGGAAAAGGGGTGGTCCCCAAGTCCTTCAAATCGGCAATCGCTAGACCCATACTTAAAAAGCCTGGATTAGATACAGAGGTCCTTGCAAACTATCGCCCAGTTTCCCTTCTTCCTTTCTTGTCAAAGATTCTTGAAAAATTGTTGCTAAGCAGCTGGTTGAACGTATTGAAAAGAATGAAATGTCAGAAACATTTCAATCAGGGTTCAAGAGGTAGCACTCCACTGAAACTGCTCTCCTCTGTGTTAACAATGACATTCTACGTGGCAATGATGATGGGAATGTCACCGCCCTAGATCTGTCAGCTGTCTTCGACACCACTGATCACGATGTTCTGCTTGAACGATTGAGAACAATGATTGGTCTGGCAGACGAAGCACTGGCGTAGTTTAAATCGTACTGGTCCGCTCCTGTTCAATCCGTGTCGTGCGGGGGGGGGGGGGGTCAGGTCTCACACACGAGACCGGTTACCTGTGGAGTCCCTCAAGGGTCTGTACTCGGTCCCTTGCTGTTCTCCATTTATACTCAACCTCTTGGAAAAGTTATTAAGGCCTATGGAATAGGATATCACTTTTATGCCGACGATACTCAGTTGTATTTGTCATTCAAACCGTCGGAATCTGCTGCAGCAACTGAAAAACTGTTCCTGGATGTCGGAAAACTTCTTGAAACTAAATGACGATAAAACCGACCTGCTGCTCATAGGACACCTTAAGCGTGTGGCTGGATTAAAAGACGTTGCTCTTCTAATAGGTGATGCTATTGTGCGACCATCACCACGTGCTCAACATTTAGGTGTCGTTTTCGACAGCTGCCTCAATTTTAAAAGCTTCATTCAGAAGACAGCCTCTACAGCTAGCCATCACATTCGATCCCTATCCAAGATAAGAAGCTGTCTCCCACAGTGGCTTGTAAACATTTTAACCAGCTCTTTAGTTCTGTCTCGGCTTGATTATTGTAATTCTCTTTTGGTTGGGCTACCGAAGAAAGCAACTAGGCCACTGCAGTTGACTAAGAATATGGCTGCAAGGCTAGTCTTCAAGTCCCAGAGGTTTGACCACGTGTCTCCTTCGCTGAAAGAGCTAGGATGGATGCCGGTTGAGCAACGGATACAGAGGAAAGTTCTTACGCTGACCCACAAGGCCCACCACGGCTTGGCTCCTTCGTACTTAGCTGGACTGCTGCACTAGTTTTAGCCGGTTCGCGCCCTCAGGTCCTGTATGGACAATAAATTAGCTTTTCCATTCCTCTGCTTAAAGACCGTTGGCGACAGAAGCTTTAGCTCTGCAGGTCCAAGACTGTGGAACTTGCTTCCACAATTCTTACGCAACGACAACTACTCTCCTACTGCCGACTATAGCTCATCCTTTTCAGCAGTCCTGAGCTGCTACTTCCATGCCACTCACTACCTCAACTGCTCTCCTGACTCTGCTATGCTTCCCACTTTCTCTTTGGTGTGTGAGACGAAGTCTGTTGGCTACCGAATGCATACCGAAAGCCGCCCAGGCTGTGAGAGCACTATAGAAAACTCTCTTGCGTAACACCCACATTGTCTTTATGACTTTGTGGAGTTACAGACGGAGATACATTACATTCACATTACATGCTGGCTGATTCGGTTCGTCTTGCAACTTGCCTGTGCTGCACACGATTCTTTTTCTCGCGTTTATCGAAGGCACTATTAATACACTGGTATTGCCAGTTCATGTTAATGAACCTGAATTAATGGCAATTGTGAAATCAGGCCGTAGCCACGTACAATAGAGAACTGAAGTTTGTTGGCCACCGTATGCATACCGAAAGCTGCTTAGGCTTTGAGTGCACTATAGAAACTCTTGCGTAACAACCAGTCTTTTGCACAATAGAGGACTGAAGTCTATTGGCTATAGCATGTATACCGAAAGCCGCTTACACTTTGAGTGAGCTATAGAAAACTCTTGCGAAACAATCACTCAGTCTGTGTGGCTTTACTGAGTTGCAGACAGAGTTTCATTGCATTACATTACCTTATAACTATTGAGTTTATTGAAGCTACCAAAGTGTCAAATGTAAGTCGACATTACACTCATTAAATGAAGCTTGAGTGCGCTATAGAAAACTCTTTCGCAACAACCACTTAGTCTTTGTGGCTTTGCTGAGTTGCAGACAGAGTTTCATTGCATTACTTTGCATTATAGCTATTGAGTTTATTGAAGCAAGTTTATTGAACAAGGATTCTACCAAAGTATCAAAGGTAAGTCGACATCACATGCATTCAATGAAGCTTGGCTGCAGCTAAGATAGTGTATGTCACCATCAGCTGACATTCAATAATGCCAGCCGAATTCGTTGCCATGGCCGTCGCTGCGTAGCTCGCCGCTTGCTCGAAGCCTCTGTCTCGAACCATTTCTGACGGCTCGACGCTCACGTGATCGCCGGCTGATTATGCTTGCAGCCCGGTCAGTACAAAACTGGGCGCTCACACGGGCTTATGGAAGATCTATCTGGAGCTATGTGCTCGCTATCCGGAGCTCTATTGTATCGGGAGCCTCCTCACCAAGATCGAGAGCCCCCCCCCCCTCCGATGCTCAAGTCTGCACCAGCTTTAGCTGACTCGTGGCATAGCAGAGTGCTGATGCATCTGCTATATTTGCCACGGTTAAAAAAGGCTCGGCGACTGAATGTGCATTGCAAGCAGGTCGCTGGAGAATGTAAATGGAGGGTAGCCCGAGCAGCTCAGTGCTCAGCCGCTGGACTGGTCCCTCAGCTGGCAGCCATCGTAAATGATCTACTGCATCTGCTCGCTAGGCAGAAAAGACCGTCTTTTCGGACGTTAGCGGTTAACGTCGGCTTATCGTGCTTCTGTCAACCTTGTCGTGCTTCGAGCAACCTTGCCGTCCTCTCCGTCCACACCGGGCTCCAACGTCGTCGGTAGCATTGCGGCTGATGCTAAGCTTCCTGCAGACGCAAGTTGAATTTGAGCAGCGGCACAAGCTGCTTGTCGCACAATGCCGATCAATGGTGCACGCGATAAGTAGGCAGTGCCCTGCAGCACGTGGCAGACTGTGTTTACGGTCAACTGGTCAGCTTTTACCAAACAGACCCTGCTGCCATCGGACTGCCTTTGCTGCCATCGGACGGCGCCCTTGCTTATCGCCTTTCGTGTACTTCTTCTTGTTCAGCTCATCAACGTCTCATGAAATTGATGCCACGTACGCAGTCATCAATCAGTGGTTCACTGCCCATAGTTATTAAAGTAGCGAAGAGTTATTCTCCTCTTGTCATTGATTCCTCGAGGCATCGTCGTATCATGAAAATACCCACGAATGTCTTGTCCGCCTCTGTGCATATTGCTGCCTTGGTATCAGTTATAACGCCGATCTGAGCACCTTCGTCTAGGTGAAAAATCCCACTGATATACGACGAATCAAGCGGGCAGTCTCCGTAGCAACGGTCTCTAAAAAGAAAACGCGTGGCCTTTGTCGGACGATGCTGGCAGATCTTAACTACCTTTGTTTGAGCGACTACTATACCGTCGACTTGCACACATACCGAACTTGGGACAGGCATTTCAATATGTGAAGCTGCTCTTACTGCAACTTTTGCTTAAGGGTATTCATTTCATTGATTTACATTTTATTGTAGGGAAAATGACGTTATCCAGTTGCAGTAAAATGAGGAACGACGTGTACACAAGAGTCGTGATAAAGCCTCTTGCTCGCGCTTGGAAATCAACTTAATTGACGTCTATTATTTAATAAACTTAGTTGACGTATGTTATTTGAGCCAAGGGAAATCGGTCGCAAAGCAGGGATGCTCCAGTGGTCTAGGGGTTGACTTTTGATTACTTTTGATATTGAATGAAGTCCATCACTTCAACAATGCCGTCCGGCGCTGAGTTGTGGCTATGGCCGTGGCATGAGCAGCCATGACAGCAGGCTAACTCAATCGGTTGCTGCCCTTACCTACCGAGATTGTGTAACCATTCCAGCCACGAGTTCGATCGACCCGCGATTATTGTGCACCTTCAGAACGATCGAATTTCGAAGGCTATTGGTGGTTGTCTCGAGATACCTGCGACGAGTCATCCAAGAAAATGCTTCACACCATGACTGAGATGAAGTGCGATGCACTTGGAGGAAATCTGCACGTACTAAACAGACGTCTTGATAACAACTGCAACATGCAACTAAGCCGAGTCGTAGATTGATAAGAAATAGCCTTCTTATAGTGTGCAAAAATGTGTTAGCACAAGCAATACGAAATTAAACCACCTATAATGAAGAGAAGGCTGATTATTGGGGATTTTGTTAGTACATAAAAGGTCGTGCACAATGGCTGCACTTAAAATTCGCTAAGGGTATACATTGGGACGCCCAAAAAGTCCTCGCTATCTGGCCTCCGCTGCGGTGGCTATAAATTCGTTCAGGTTATAAGGCTTTTATTATGCCAGGCATACTAAAGTCGGCTAGTGGCGGCGTAGGCCGAACATCAGGCCTTAGCTGCCTGTCGATATTGCTCCATAGTCGTTTTATAGAGTTCAAATCGGGCGACTGGCTGGGCCACTGTATTAGCACCGAACAAGGATTAAAACCAATCATCCCTGGTTCCTTCCGAGAGCTTCTGTGGCTGCTGCAGTCGTGTGCACGCGGCGGCTTCTACTGAGCGATTTTGAAAGCTGGCTGGGCAGCTATCCTACGGTAAGGAGATTCGAGATACTACTCTAGAATGAGTAACACTTCGTTTAGGTAGAGCTATAAAAGCAGCTAATTTTGAAACGCCTTCGGTGTGCGAGTTCATCGAAGCGTCCGTTTCCCATGAGGGCTGGCGTATCTTTTTTTCGATGAAGCGATCGTATTTTATGCAACGTTTTGGATTCAATTTATTTAAGACAGATCCACTAAAGAGCCCTTCGAAGCGGTGGCTCGCCAAGTGAGCACGCGAAGCTTCAGGCTCTGCTAATTCTCGCAAATCTACTGAGGCCTCTAAGTGGCTCGCCTTTGGCCTGAAGCTTCAGGCCAGCGGAAGTCATGTAAAAGGAAGTCACAGTCATGCATTGAGTCATGCACTTCGAGTGCAGGGAAGTCGCAAAGAAGCCAAGAGGGAAGTCTACCTAGATCTTATTACATAGTCGATTGCAGATCACTCAGCTAAAGGCAACAATAGCTCGGAGAGCTTCTACGGACTATTAACTTAAGTGCATCCGAAGAGCTTCCAAGGACTACCAAGTTTGATATAAAAACTATGGTTTCCACCGGCCCTTGTGGAGGGCGAGTCTTTAGCAGCTATGGATTGAGATGAAAGGAGAGAAACGAGAGCAGAATATGTTGGTTACGTTCGCAGGTTCGCAATGAAAGGAAAACAGCGAAGGAAAATACTCGGCGTCTCTCTTCCGAAGCCCCCAACAAGGCGCCGCATGTGACAAACATTACAGCAGGTAGAGGCTGAAAAAGCATAGAAGCGTCATGCTATTAAATCTAAATTAAATCGTCGTGCTATTAAATCAGTGAATACCTAGATTATTAACAAGTCGAGGTGAGTTGAGAACTCTTAACGACCCAGGTCGTTTGTTCTAGTACCAGTCCGGCAGTAGAAAGCCGGCCGCACTAGCTAAATCAATGAACAGTCGTTACCGCATGGCCATGCAACTGTAGAACTTTTCATGGTTTTTTCACACGTGTAAACAATTAAGTACAGACGTGCCGAGCTGGTTTGGTCTAGCGGTTACGGTGCTCGCCCCGACCAAGGTCTGACTGAGGTCGTGGGCTCGAGCCCCGAGGCATATGTGAAGCGTCTGAATAGAGATTAAGTTCTCTTGGGGCGCTATATAAATGAATTGGATAAATGAATTAATAAAGTAGATTTGCAACTATATACGGGATTCAAAAGTGAGAACATGAGCCAGAATTTTCAATGGTCTAATGATATTCAAGAAACTAAAGGCACGCAGACCCAAAAATTAGCCAATATAACGGAAACTGTGTTCAGGCTTGCACCAACGTCAACCAGCAGTTTATAATCTCAATAAATTTTAAAACCAGGAAAACGGCTGCTTTGCCATAAAAAGGACGTTAGACCACGGCTAAGACGTCATGCCAGACGAAAGCAATATTTCGGATTACGAAACGTTATAATAAATACTCGCAGAAATATGTGCGTGGGAAAGATAATTCAGTACAAAACGCTATATTGGTTCCGAAGCTGATTCGTTAAGGCTACCAGAAACAGGGTGTCTATTTTCACTTTCCGCACGCATGACCAAGTCATTGGAATTTTTCAGACGATGTACAAATTGCAACGCTGTTATAAATTGCAGTCTTTGAGCGTACTTCGATAAACGACCTGAAAGGTACGCCATCTGTCTGTGTTTCTTGCCTTTGCTCTCTCCACATGTAAGGATTCTACATTGTCAAACGATTCTCGCGATAACTGCAAACCCGATTTAGAGCACTCGAGACCGAACAACATTGCCGCGCCACGGCGAAGCACCGCCCAGGAGCTGGCTATGCGCTCAATCAATATGCACGCGCGAAAGAGAGCGTGTGGCGCCGCCAAGTGGCCCGAAGCACGAGACATCCTCTGCGCGCCATCCTCTCCGCCGCCGCCGTCTCGCCGTTGCCGCGCAGCGGCGCTAACGTCTCCCTAGAGGCTGAGGTGACCGTGAGTGACCGACCACCGGCGGGTAGCTTGCAGCAACGAGGAGCGAGCGACAGCTCAGTCACCGAGTCGCCAATAGGTTCGTTCATGGGAGCGTAAAGGCCGTCACTTTTCGGCAGCAATGGCGGCAAGCTGGAGGTGATTAAAAATAAAATAAAAGAGCAAAATGTAATTCATTTGGGGATAGCGCCCTAAGAGAGCTCAACCTCTATCCAGGTGCTTTGCATATGACGCAAGGTTCGAGCCCGCGACTTATGAGAAATGCGGCGAGTTTCCTCGCTCAAAACTGCTAAGCTATAAGCTTTAACGCTCTGCGTGCACCGCTAAGCACAGCGATGATATCGAGGTGCAGCGGGCATGATTTTTCTGCACAGAGAATGAGAAAGCAGCGCACAGGGCACCTGGAGAAGCACACCATTTAGGCGGTCGCTTCGATGACGACAGTCCCCGCCTACAAGCATGACGAGCTGACAAATGCAGAGATAGCTACATTAGTAAACACACACTTAGCTAGAATTATCGGACGGCAGCACTTTCTAGTCGGACGATCGATGCCGGTAATCAGCTGGACGGTTTTTATCGAACCTCTTAGTCGACGCTACATACGAGCGAGCACTCGACGCGTGCAGTACCTGGACGGACTACACTTAGGTAGCCGCCCGACGTTTAAGAGCTACTCACATTTCCGTTGCGTCTCGTCCCCACCATGTGACCTGAGAGTAAACGAAGTACAGGCCTTCCTCAGGAACGACGAGCCATTCTCGCGAATCAGTCAATCGGGTGGTGCCGTAGATTTGACGCAGCTCGCTGAGACCGCTGCTATTCCACGTCAGGCGCCCGGTGGCTGCAACGACGTTTGCACCGCGCTATCAGCGAACCCGAAAGATAACAATTGAAAACCCTGAGCAGCTAATCCCGCCAGCCCAGCCCTTCAACGTTCGCTCCCGGTTGCCCGCGCTCTCGCTAATCGACTTCGCTCGCGCTCGCTCGCCGCACCGAACTTCGATAGACCGCCACCCCTCCTGCCAGCCGCCGCCGCCGCCGCCGCCGCCAGGGGGCGCCGCAGCTAGCTGAGCGGGCACGGGCGACTTAGTTTCGCGAGCGCCATCAGCAGTCGCAAAGAAGTCAGACGACGGCGGCCCGGCGCCGTCTGCTGCCGAGCTGCCGCTGGCGGCTTCGAGTGCGAGCAGCTCGCTACTGGCCGCCGCCGCCGCCTCGGCGCCACGGCACTCGGCACCTCCGCCATCATCCGAGCGCCCGCGTCGCCAGCAATGGCGAAGCGCGACGATCGTGCCGACAGCTCGGCGGCGGCGGCGAGCGGGTTTCTTTTCTCTTGCCCGCGCCTTCAACGCTGCAGTCCGCCGCGAGATCCTCGCGAGATGCGAGAGCAGTGAATGCGGAAGCTGGCATTTTCCCGCCGAGTTCCCTTCGCGGCGTAGCTCGCCTCTCCCGACTGCTGCTGCCGCCTAGCCAGCATGGCGACTCTTGCGAATGGCCGGGGGGGGGGTAGGGCAGGAGGCGCTCTGTAAATAGCCGGACTCACCCGATAGGCGGTAAATAAATATATAAAATAGATATAGTTTATTTGCATAGCGCCCTAAGAGAACGTAATCTTTATTCAGACGTTTCACATTTGCCACGGGGCTCGAGCCCACAAACTCGGCCAGATCTTGGTCGGAGCGAGCGCCTTTACCACTGGGGCAAACCAGCGCGGCAAAATAACGCGGCGCCGCCCGCTGTAGGCACAGCAGTTAGAAACGCAACTAAACCACGGCCACGCCGCATAAGCAGGAGTCGCGGTGTAGACGGTGCACGCCACCCGCGTCATCACCATCGAATGATGTGGCCGCCACGAACGGGTAGCGCTCATGTAGCTCGCTCGTCGGACGACCTAGCGCGCGCACACAAGCCCTTAGTCATTCAACCACAGTTCAAGTTAAAAAGATTCCGCAAGCGACCTGCGCGAATGACAACGAATCATGCTGGGCAACTTACCTACGGCCTGCCATCTGGCGCGCTGCCTTCGCTATATTATTAAGGACGAAACAAGAGTGGCATTGCACACTGGCACATTGTACACCGATTAAGGCTTTTCAGTATTAGCGACAGCGCAGCGGCGAAACATTGCGGCGGCGGCGGCGGCGTCAGCGGCTTCGTCGTACCGTCGGTCTCTTCGTGCAGAATGTGTCGGCTCCGGACGTACGCCGCGGTGAAGTGCGCCGCATGCAGGTCCGCCGCCTACAAGCAGCCAGCAGCCGCTCGCCGCTCTGCAACTGCTCACTCAAAGCGTTCGCTCAAAGCGCTCGCTGTGCACGAAGCGAGCAGAGAGCTAGACTGTACTCGGATAAGGCGTAAAGCGGAAGCGGTCAGCAGTTTCGAACGATTCATCCGTCGCTCGCAGACTCGTAACCGTCGCCGAGTCCTACCGGACGGTGCGGGCGCGGCATCTGCAGCAGAGGCCGCTTGCGCACTGCGAACCGCCGACTGGACGCGGCCTTTCTCTTCTCGGCGACGGACGAGACGAGAGTCCGTAGTACTATCGTCCGTGGCTACGGAGACGCTGGACTCCACTCATGAGAGTGACACGACGCACCCTTCTCTGTCTCTCTCTGTCTGTCTCTCTCTGTCTGTCTCTGTCTGTCTGTCTGTCTGTCTGTCTGTCTGTCTGTCTCTCTCTCTCTCTCTCTCTCTCTCTCTCTCTCTCTCTCTCTCTAACGCTAAGATGTCTGTGCGAGCGGGCAAAAATGACAAATGCCTACAAAGAGGACTTGCGGCTGTGCACGGTTTCTCATGAGCTGATTTAGTCCAGCGGTTAAGGTGCTCACCCTGACCAAGGTCTTGCTGAGGTCGTGGGCTCAAAGCCCGAGGCATATGTGAAGCGCCTCAATAGAGATTAGGTTCTCTTGGGGCGCTATATAAATGAATTATATTTATTTATATTTCCAAGGAGAAGAGCGCTTCTTCGGAGCGACGGCGGCGGCTGCGGCGGCGGCGGCGGCGGCGGCGGCGGCGGCGGCGGCGGCGGCGGCTAGTTTACGCCTACGCCTCCGCCTCCGCCTCCACGCAACGGCGGCCGCGGAGGCGAGCGCCGTTCACGCTTGACTCACCGAAGCGTCTGCCGCCGACTCCTCCCACTCATTCGGGTTGTCGCTGTGACCAGCTAAAAGTTCGGGGAAGAGTTTCGATTAGCAAAAAGATCGGGGCACGCCGCGTGCACGCCAGCGCCGCTAGCTGCGCCGCCGAGACGCTCACCGTATTGGCGGGCGCGCCTCTCCCGCCTCGGCGCCGCTGACGGCAGCCGCCAATGCCACGCAGGCTTTCCGGAGGGACCGATCTGGAAAGAGATCTGGGCTAGGAAGCGTACACCCGCGCCGAGGCTCGCGCGGCCCGAGCACTCGCACGGCGCTCAGCGTCGCGAGCAGGACGACCGCGCGGGCTCGCGAGAGCTGCTGCTGCAGCGGCGGCGGCGCTCACCTTCTGCGCCACCGCCCCTCCGAGCGACCGAGAGGCTGAGATTGCGCGGGCGAGCCGCGCCTCGTGAGCGCCGAGCCTCTGCCGCAGGTGGCCCTGCGCCGTTAGAGCGCCGACAATGAACCAGGCTAGCCCGACGGCCACACCGCCCAGCGCGGCTATCAAGGCTGCGGCCTTGAACGACGGCAGCCGTCGGCCGCGGAGGCCGCGGCCGTCCTCCATTCGCCCAGCCGGCAGCTCACCTCAGCAGCAGTCGGCGGACGAGCGCTAATATTTTATAGGCCCCCGGGCGAGCTCCCCGCTCGAGACCACGTGGCGCTATCGCCATCAATCAAAGGTCGCGGGCGCGAAGGGCCGGCCGCGGACTGTCGCGTACGTTACTTCCACTGTCGCGTACAGGCGCTTACACTGTCGCGGGCGCGCCGACTTGGCTTCCCGGTCGACCGACGAGCGAGCAGCGTCCGCAGCGCCCGCCAGTGCCACAGCGGGCACTGTGCCACAGCGTCCGCTGCCCGCCGCCCGCGGGCACTCGCTCGTCCGCCTCCGGCTCCAGTAGCCGGAGCGCACCGCTTCTCCCGTTTGACTCGAGCGCCGCCGCCGCCGAGTGAGACGCGGAAGAGAACGGAAAGACGTCACCGCGCGTGCAAAAGAGCGCTCCAAATCCAACGGCTCCGCTTCCACAACGATTGGTCTGGAAGCGCTCTAGAAGCGAGGAACCGGCAGGACCGAGCAGCGCGGACAACGAATGGATATAGCGCTAGATGAAACAGGGTCGCTGCGTGCCGGAGCGTGCGAAGTGCGATCTTCTATAGAGATCGTCATTGTAGCGGCCAAATAAGGCAATACTCGCTATCGTAGTTTCTCTTTTGATCTAATAGACGGTAGTTCGACGGCTGCGCCGTTGGCCGGCTAGGCGTGCCTCTCTCCGGCCTAGCTCTCTGTCCGGATGAGAGAAGGAATGTACAAGCAGCATATCGGCGCTCGAGCGACGTCGAGAAAGGAGGCTGGTGCAGAGCCGTCAAAGAGGACCGCGGTCAGGCTAGGCCAGGCCAGGCCAGGTCGGGCCGGGCCGGGCGAAAGCGGCGAGCCCTTTGTGCCGAACAAACAAAGGCGATCTGTGTACGCAGCTTCGGGAGCGCCGTGCACACGCGCCCAGGAACGAACGACGGCGGTTTTTTCAGCCAATGCGAGCCCGGGATCCCCGGTTCCAATTGCGCCGGCTCGCACTCAAAAGGCTGCTGCAGCGCGAGCGGCGGGCGGCGGCCTCGGCGGCGAGGGAGCGGGGCGGCTGGAGCTCTGCCGTCTGCTCCCAAGCTGCCTAGCTGCTCCCGGCGCTACCCGCAGTCATCCAGCGGCTTGAACGGCGTCTTCTGAAACTGCTTCCGAAAAAAAGAGAAAAAGTTTCGCTCGCGGGCTGGCGACGGCGGCGACTGCTTTTCGGTGATTGCTCCGTCTCGCTGCGCGTCTCGCCTGAACTGGAACCGGCCGCCACGTCAGGCGCGACAGCATGAATGCGGGAGCGAGACGAGACACGCACGCGCTGCGACAGACGGCGCATAGTAGCGGCCGCACGCGGCCACAGATATGGCGCCAGTCCTTGCCGTAGCATGACAAGTAGCGGAGAAGATGACAAGAAGCCGAGAACCTTGTCTTGCGGTTGGCGGCGGCTTGTTTTTTAAGACGGCTAACCGTTGATAGCGATCCACGTGACCCCGAATATTGCCGACGTATCAGGAATCGAGTATCGCGTATGGGCAGTCATTTAATGCGCGCCAGCGTTTCTGCATGCTGCCCTGGGAAAGTCTATTGAATTCCCTAGAAGCTAAATTTTGCCTAGCACTTAATGATTTCGGGCGAAATCGTATCTTGCTGAGCTCGCGTCCATCGCTGAGCATCCTTCCGCCGTCGCCGCCGAAACGACGAGGGCGTGGCGGCGGCGGCGGTGCTTACATAAACCAATGCTGATGTCGACAATAAACCATCTCCTCAACCGTTCCCAGGTTAGCTCCTTACCTGATGATCCTTGCGATGATCTAGCCGATCGCTTCTCTCGATTCTTTGTGCAGAAGATAGACAAAATCAGGGAATCCATCCCTGCGATGACAACCTTCCCACTAGAATGCTGTTCCTCGGTTCCTGGCTGCGCCTCAATGTCTGCATTTAAACAGGTCACTAGTGATGTAGTCCTAAAGCTCGTATCTCAATCAAAGAAGACAACAAGTCCACTGGACCCTATTCCCACTGTCCTGCTCCTACGTTGCATTGATCTGCTGCTGCCATGCATAACCAACATCATTAATATGTCATTAGCCTCAGGTCAGGTCCCAGCACCTTTAAAAAAAGCTGTAGTCAGGCCACTTCTCAAGAAAGCTACACTGGACCAAGAGAACTTAAGCAACTACCGCCCAGTCTCCCTTCTACCATTCCTATCAAAGACACTGGAACGGGTCGTGGCAGACCAGCTGAACTCGTATATCGAAACCTCACACCTTGCTAGTAAGTTCCAGTCTGGCTTTAGAGCTAATCACTCCACAGAGTCAGCATTGCTTCGGGTATACAACGACCTACTTAGGAATGCAGACATGGGTAGAGTGTCTCTTCTTGTTTTTTGCTCGATCTTTCGGCAGCTTTTGATACCATCGATCACAAAGTACTTCTAGAGCGCCTCTCATCTCGCCTGGGCATCACTGGCACTGCTCTGCAGTGGTTCAGGTCCTATCTCAGTGGGAGACTCCAGAGTGTTGACGTGAATGGACAAAGATCATCTGAAGTACCTCTAAAATATGGAGTACCTCAGGGCTCTGTGCTAGGTCCGGTCCTTTTCACCGTTTATACTCTCCCTCTCGCTGATGTGATTGCCAAGCACAATCTAGGCTTTCACTTCTATGCGGATGACACTCAGTTGTACCTTTGCTTTGATCCCTCCCAGCCTTCGAGCACCTCAAATTCTCTCAACTCACTTGCTGCATGCATTGATGACATCCGATCATGGATGGCAGCAAATTTTCTAAAACTAAACGATGATAAAACTAACTTACTAGTTATGGGCAAACCTAGTGTTATTCAGAAATTGGAAAGGCTGACTTTCAAAATTGGCTCTGCCAGCATATCTCCAGTTGCATCAGCTCGAAATCTAGGTGTCATATTCCAAAGCGACCTCTCGTTAGACGACCACATCAGCTCCACAGTCAAATCAGCCTATTTTCAGCTTCATAACATTGCTAAAATTAGGGCTTGTTTAGATAAGGATACCACGTCCAAGTTGGTCCATGCATTCGTGACATCTCGTCTCGACTTCTGCAGCTCACTGCTTACAGGCCTACCAGCATGTGCGATCAGGCGATTGCAGCTGGTGCAAAACTCTGCAGCTAGGCTTGTCTGTCGTGAGCGTCGCAGTTGCCACATTACTCCACTTCTCGCCGACCTGCACTGGCTACCAGTCAAGCAACGGATTGACTTCAAGGTTTTGTCGCTCACTTTTAGGTCTCTTCATTCTATGGCTCCAGCCTACCTTTAAGATATACTACCCCATCAGGCAAAGCATCGTACCACTCGCTTTTCGGAATCCAACAGTCTAGAAATACCTCGTACAAACCTTAAATCCTTTGGAGACCGTGCATTTAGCTCGTATGCTCCCACAGCCTGGAACTCCCTCCCGACCTGCATCAGAACATCCCCTGACCTGACCACATTTAAAAGAAACTTAAAAACATACCTATTTAGGACAGCATTTAGTGGGTCCTTGTGATTCGTCCTCGATGTGCTTATGCGTGCTGACACTGTTCATGCTGCCACTAACCACATTTGCATGCTGACCCAGTGCATGTAACCCCTAACCATGTTATTCATTTTGTTTGTTTTTCAAGCATGATTTTACTTACTATTCTATTGCGTATCACTTTGCAGCAAATGTAAAGCGCCTAGAAAGAGGTTAAGTTCTCTGAGGGCGCTTTATCAAGTGCAATATTATTATTATTATTATTAACCTGTGGTCTCAAACGTTCCGTTGGCGGGAGCTCGGCTGAACGCAGCGGAACGCGCCAATAGAGGCTCCTGCAAAGTGGCGCGACTGAGCTCAGGGGATGCTCAGAATGGCTGACAGAAGGTCAGCGACCTCTGCTGGCTTTCTCGAAAAAGTAGACTGCCGAGCCATTAAACTCAATAATAATAATACTTTTGATGTAGCACCCTCAGAGAACTCAACCTCTTTGTAGGCACTTTACATCTGCTTTCAAGGAAGCACGATTGGAGGGTTAGTGATAGCATGCTCAATAACCAACAAGAATAATATGTTAAGGGGTGACATGTATAGGATCAACGTGCAAGTATGGGTTTCCCCCATGCAGCAAAAGTAAAGCGCCTAGAAAGAGATTGAGTTCTCTGAGGGCGCTTTATCAAGTGTATTAATATTAGGGATGGTGGCAGCATACAACAGTGTCAGCATGCATAAGCTCATGAAGGTCGAATCACAGGGACCCACTAAATGCTGTGACATATAGATGCGTTTTTAGTTTCTTTTTAAATGTGGTCAAGTCAGGAGATGTCATGACGAAATTCGGAAGTGAGTTCCAGGCTTTGGGTGCATACGAACTAAAGGCACGATCTCCAAAGGATTTGAGGTTTTACGAGGTATAGATAAACAATTAGAATCCGAAAAGCGGGTGGTACGATGCTTAGCCCGGTGGGGGAGTAGATGCGATAGGTTGGCCGGAGTCAAAGAATAAAGAGACCTAAAAGTGAGTGACAAAGCCTTGAAGTCAATTATTTGTTTGACTGGAAACCAGTGCAGGTAGGCGACAAGTGGTGCGATGTGGCAACTGCGACGCTTACGACGGCCAAGCCTAACTGCAGAGTTTTGCACCAGCTATAAGAGCCTGATTGCACATGCCGGTAGACCAGCAAGCAGTGAGTTGCAGAAGCTGAGACGGATCTCACAAATAAATAGACCAATTTAGATGTGGTATCCCTGTCTGTGCAAGCCCAAGTTATAGCCATGTTATGTAGCTGGAAGTAGGCAGACTTGACCGTGGAGCCGATGTGGTCGTCTAATGAAAGGTCACATTGGAACATGACAGCTAGATTTTGTGTAAATTACACGGGAGATATGCTGGCAGAGCCTATTTGAGCGTCAGCCTTTTCAAATTTCTGAATCACACTTGTTTTCTTATATCTAGTAAGTTGTAACATTCAATTTAAGAAAGTTTGCTGCCATCCATGTTCGGATGTCATCATTGCATGCAGCAAGAGAGTTGAGAGAATTTGACGTGCTCGAGGGCTGGGAGGGATCAAAGCAGTGTACAACTGAGTGTCATCTGCATAGAAGGGAAAGCCTAGATTGTGCTTGGCAATCACATCGGCAAGAGGAAGAGTGTAAACCGTGAAAAGAGCGGGATCAAGCATGGAGCCCTGAGGTACCCCATACTTCAGAGGTTCTTCGGTTGATCTGTGTCCAATCACATCAAAATTCTGGAGTCTTCCGCTGAGGTAGGACCTGAACCATTGCAATGCAGTGCCAGTGATGCCTAGGCTAGATGAGAGAACCCAAATTACGAGTAGTCGAAATCGATTTGTCACGCACCAGTGTCTCGTCGGTTCCATACGGGATACGTTTCACAATCGTCAGTTACCCCTCCCCCTCTGCCACACCCAATGGGCCGACGGAGGTAGAAGACAGTGAGTTAGCAACCGGAAAGGTCGAGACGCGGCCGTAATGAGAGGTCGCTCTTGCGATTTCGGCACTCATTCCCGATTGCCTGCCGTCGGACTCGTCCGACCGCGTCAGCTCGCTCGCTCTTCCGCCCGTTCGGCGCACCTCCGCACGGCACGCTCGTAAAAATTTTCTACCACCGTCCACCCACCAAGCCGCCGCTGCCCTAGTGGCGGTGCTAACGAAGGGTCGCAGCCTGTGGGGGTACGGCGCACGGAAGCTGCCACGGCTCCGATTCTCGCTCGCGTCTGCTAAAAGTCGGCATTTCCAGCGCCGGCTTTCTGCCACTCGCAATTTCGCTGGCGAGGAAGGGCGCGGGCGTTCTGCGTCCGCCGCAGCAACGCCAGCAGGTGAGCAGCGGCAGTTAGGGAGGGGGAAGGCGTGGAACGCCTCGCCCAGCAGGGGGCGTGGCGCAAAGCTCGCGAGCGAACGCCCGCCAGCCGCCGCAGACGACCGACCGCCGCCGTGTCCAGTCCGCAGACGCCCGGCATCGGATTGGGCCGTCGAGCGGCCCGCCGCCGCCGCCACTGGCCAGCGCGGCAACTAAACACTGATTGCGGCAAGTAAATATCGGCGGCGGCTGCTGCACAATCCGAGCGTCGGTAGCTAACCGATCGCTCCAATCTCGGCGGCGGCGGCGGCACCGATGGAGGCAGCAAAACATCGCTTGACCGCGATCGGGCCGTCGGGTGTCGGACGAGCTACTGCTGGGCCCTGACATCAGGCTGCAGCGCCAGCAGCGGCAGCCTGACTCCTGTCTCGTCACGGCCTTTCGTCATGGAATTTAGGCGACTTTGCGTCTGCGCTCGCGGGCGCATTCGCATCGCATGGCGCCCTGCATTTTCTCTATCAGTTTCTATGAGCTTCTCTTGTTCTCTTTGTTGTAAAGCACCTGGATAGATAGCTGGCTCTCTCAAGGCCGCTATGCAAGCAAAGTTTAATTATTGTTGCCGCAATCTTTACT
Organism: Cristatella mucedo; assembly: GCA_009760855.2. NCBI lineage: Eukaryota > Metazoa > Bryozoa > Phylactolaemata > Cristatellidae > Cristatella > Cristatella mucedo. The sequence continues at coordinate 1,349,306 of WPIO01000065.1, read as the reverse complement.
ATTATTATTATGGTAGGGATGGATCGTGACGACCCTGACCATCACATCGTAATACAAAGATAGTTTCATATCCACGCAGATTACTCACACGTGTGCTTTGATCCCTCCGAGCCTTCCAGCAAGTCAAACTGTCTTAACTTCCTTGCTGCATAATAATAATAATAATAATAATGCTCTTGATAAAGCGCCCTGAGAGAACTCAATCTCTCTCTAGGCGCTTTACATTTGCTGCAAAGGGAAATGCAATTGAATGGTGAGTAATATCATGTTTGATGAACAAAAAAATGAGTAACATGGTTAGGGGTGACATGCACAGGGTCAGCATGCAAATGTGGTTAGTGGAGCGGAAGATTTCTCCTGTCCACCCAGGACGGCTAGGAGGTATGCGGCCACGTAACGCATGTTTTAAGTCGGTGCGACGCGAAACGATGTGCACGCTCTCCGAGGAATATGGCGAGAAGGCATGCATTGCTAGCATTCGCAATTGGATTGTAAAACACTTTCTCAGAGTGAATGGCAGTAAAAACCAACGTACTAGTTATTAGCAAACCTCGTGTCTTAGTTATTTGTGTTTTTTATTGTGTCATAACTAAAAATACAGGCCCACCGCAGGTCTTCTGCTTAGGCTTGGCAGCCTAAGAAGATGAATCTTCCTAGGACTTGACTTTTTCCGGCATGTCCGCAAGACCTCCGTAGTACAAGCAGTTCTCGTATAGAGCGCCGTCTCGCGACTATTGTAACTGTATTTCGAGAGTAGCTTCACTTACTTGCCATAGCAGAATAGTGTAGAACCCCTGCGACGGCAGTCCGACTCAACCGTAGATTGGTCCAGCTCAGATGTACCGAGCCCAGATACGAGCTTAAGCCGGTTGCTTTCACGACCTCGGTCCGGAGGTCGTGGGTTCGATTCCTGCGGTGGGCGATTCTTTATCGCCACTGCAAGCGGTGGTGATAGCCGTAAAGGTTCTTCTGTCGCTATACAAAAAGAGGCTGTTAAATCAGCTAGGAGTTAATTTTTAATTTAAGAAGCACTAAGCAATGCAAAACTCCTTGCGATACGCTCTGGCCCAGATCTTCGCGTCCTCGGCGAAGGCCTCAAAAAGTGTTTCGCACGTAAGCTCACTTGTGCCCGCGCATTTTAGCTAACCGCCTAATCACTCCTGCCTCGCCTACTACGTACATTGCCCTCCAAAAGTTTCTACGCACCTGGTCCACCGCTCCGAGTTAGGATAGGTGTAGCTAATGCCCGTCCTCAAGTAAGTCATTATGCTACACCGATTATTAAATTGTAACAATCCGTCAATGCAAATTTGTCCAACTTTGTCACAGTTTGCTATGCTTGGCTTAGTGAGTAACCGTACTCGCAGGCAACCGAGTCAGCGGCTCCTTCGTAAACGGACGGGCTGGTGTGGTCACGTGACCCCCCCCCCCCGCGTGGAGACCGTCCAGGGGAACCTATTTTTGGCCTGTTTCGTATCCGACGATGCTTTGGCCGATGACGTGTTAAGGTACTTGAATGTCTCATTGACCTGTTGAGGCAAGCCGCCCGTGCCTGTATGCTGATGCTCCATGCACGACCATCAGCATCAGTACCTGAGCATCATTTAATGACCCAGCCATGAATGCCTATCAAAGAGTCAAGTCGGCAGCGGACATCTGAAGGCAGCCACCCAAATAAAAGGCCACGATGCAGTGGCTCGTCGACAAGCGGACATAAAAGGCTATCAAAATGGCCAAAGCATGAACGTAAAGCTACAGAAGAGTAGACTCGTCTCACCTAGATTATGACATGCCCGTATGTACGCC